>VNJR01004621.1:0-98959 GCA_008042585.1 Drosophila punjabiensis | reverse complement strand
CAGTCGTTTCCTCGCTAAGCGATATCACATAGCTCAGTGGCAGGCAGAGGGTCACGGCGGCTCGGGCTATCTCGCCCGGACGACCCCAAAACAGCCTGTGCGTGGTGAGCACCACCTCGCCTTCTTCAAACTCTGTCTGATGGATAAATACAAATAAAGGTTTGAATTCGATCCTATGGGGGGACTCTCGCCTTTTACCTTGTTCTCCCCATCGTATATTTTCACCTTGTTGTCACGGCTGACGAACGATTCGTTGGGACTAAGGCGGGCCTCCACATACTCGAATCGGTTCATTTCGTTATTCTGTTTTTCTGGTTATTCCCGATATTTTTAAAACGTCGAATATTGGTCAGCTGTTTTACCAGTGTTGCCAGATGCAAATTTGGCATTCATTTTTGCCAGTGTGACCAAGTGGCAGCCGTGGCGAAAACCGTCGACGCAAAGCGATATTTATCGACAATCGATTATTATAGTCCAGTGCTGCCCGTCTTTCGCGATGTGAACCCAGTGCGGCCCATGTTTTCGTTCTTTAGCACCCAGTGCTGCCCAGTTTTTGCGACTAGCTTAAAGTAAAAATACCAAAAAAATACCAAAGTGGATTTCGAAATATACGGCCACTCTGGTTAAATAGCTCTTCTATTTTGGTGATAGTGTTTTTTTTTTCCAATTTGTGCTAAAATTAATATAAAAACTATGAATGCAATTTCATATAATTATGCGAAATGACGTGCCTTTCCTGAGCTGCTTATGTAACGCTGCACAGGCCGCGAAATAAGCACATACATCGATTACCCGGGATTAGCGAGGCTTAAGTACGACTACATGGCGGCTGTGACCGAGGGAAGCAAAATGCTGGAGGCGGCGCTTCAGCAAATGGATGGTCTCATATCAAGCACCACGACGCAGGCTGGCTCCGCTGCGGCGGCGGCTGCCGGGGCTTCTCTGACACTGAGCGAGCGCAACTTGATTTCGGCCACCAATGTCTTATCGACGGCCAAGACTTTGGCTCTCGCCCTGCAACAGGTGAGTCACAGTGGAGATAACGCCTATGAGTACGTCCGGGTTCACTGACATGAATATGTTTACTGCAATAGGTAGGACTGGCTGCTCCGGCCCCTGATCCTGTGACCGCGGCCATCATAAGTGACTGGTTGGAGACGCACATACCTCGTCAGGACTCCGACGAGAGGATGCGGCGGCTGCAACGCGACAAGGAGGGACTGGCTCTCCAGTACCAAATGCTGGCAGAGAGGGTGTCGGAGCAGGCGGACAAGATCATCGAGCTAGAGGGGCTGATCACGGAGAAGACTCAGCAGTTGTGCAGCAAGGAGGAGCTGCTGCAGCGGCAGATGATTTCCCGGTCCGCTCTCGAAACGCAGAAACTCGAGCTGATGAGTGCCTTAAGTGAACTGAAGCTACATCGCACGGCGTTGGAGCAGGCCAACGATGGTGCCGCAGTAGGTGGCAATATGCCGTATGGCAGTTTGAGCAATATCAACCAGAAAGCCTTCTTGGGATCCCCGAAGACGCCGCCCTCTGCGCTGCGCCATCAGATCAAGCCACAGTTCCACAGCCTACCGCGATCACATGGCAAGCTGGGAAACAACAACAACAACAGTCGCATCTTGGATGTAAACGCGAATAGTAGCGGAAAACAGCGGAATGTGGCCTTCGCTTCAAACGAGCAAATTCTGATCGAAGACAATGCTCCCCACGCCGATGAGACTATGACATCCAGTTTTATGTCGCAGTTCACTCCTTCGCCGAAGCTGCGGGAACGGTCTGCCCGCGGCTTGCGCAACATTCTCGGCAAGCTGCGGCGCAGCAACAGCAGCAACTGTGAGCTCACAGCTTTGGAGCAGGCAGAACCAGAGTTCCGACGCGGCGGTTCCAGAGCCACCGCGGGCGGACGCATCGAATGGAGTGCCCAGACGCCTTTGTTCGGTGAGAATGAAAAGCATTGGACTACCTGGGGAGCACAGGAGGTGTGCAGCTGGCTGGGTCACATGGGTCTGGGCTGCTACGAGGACAATTGTCGGTAAGTTGGTCAATAAGGATTTACATATTGGTTTCTATTAACGGCTGTATTTTTTAGAAAATGGCTAAGGGCTAACCCATCGGTGTCGTTTTTCACCGCCTCGCCTGTGGACATTGAACGTGAGCTAAATTTGAAGCTGCCGCTTCACCGCAAGAAGATCATGCTGGCCATCGACGACATCACGGGCAAGGAATTTGATGAGCTAACCTTAAAGTCGGCCAGCTTGGATGTGGCATGGGTGCTGCGATGGCTCGACGACATTGGACTGCCGCAGTATAAAGATTACTTTATGCAGGCTAAGGTTGATGGCCGAATGCTGCACCGCCTTACGCTCGAGGATCTGTCACAGTTGCATGTGAGCTCCTGCCTGCACATTGCCTCGCTGCGAGCAGGTATATTGTGTATGCGCCGCATGTCCTGGAACCCCGAGGGTCTAATTCGACGCTCCCTCAAAGCGGCCAGCGAAGATGAGGCCGCTGGCAGTCCGGACAGGGACAATGTGGAGCTGTGGACAGCGCACCGTATCATGGGTTGGCTGCAGACCATAGACCTGTCCGAGTACACGCCAAATCTGCGCGGTGCCGGCGTTCATGGGGCTCTAATGCTCTACGAAGCACGTTTCAACGCGGACCTCCTGGCCGACCTGCTATCGATACCGCCGAGCAAGTCCCTACTGCGCCGCCACTTGGCCATGCATTTCAAGGAGCTGGTGGGTCGTCCGGTTATTCTTGGCAAACGGGATGCCGAATCAGTTCCCGGGTATCAACCGCTGAGCATTACTGCTAAGCTTAAGCCGGTGAAACGAACACAGTTCTCGTTGAAGCGTCGCAAGAGTTCAAAGAGCCAAAGCGACATTGATTGGACAGAGTATGTGTGCCCCATGAACGCAAGGGTGCCAGAATCCACTTTGGGGGATGCGACCAAGGACCACGAGGGCTCAATGAGTTCGAATTAATGATGCAGTCGACAGACGCACAAATCAATTTCAAGCAAAGTTGCTTATGTAGTTGTAAGCTCAAGCGAACTGCCAACTTAACCAAGCAAGTAACCAAATCAACAAATCAAGCGACAATATTAGCAAAACTATATCTGGGCACGCCCAATTTTCCAAGTGTCTATCGAATGAATTCGAGCAGAGCCTCTTACCCAAACATTTGAATGCCATATGTCGTCATTTCGGAAATTTTTCTGTAACTAAATTAACTGTGACTAAAATTAGGCTAATCTGGATTCGGAATGCAATGACATTTTCAGCATCGATCATCACGGTGTAAACGACAAGTATTTTCAATGGCATTGAATTAAGAGCGAACCTAACATTATAGACTTAAAGCCCATATTGGAGTTTATCTTTTGTACTAACCCGTAACTGTATTAGCGGATATTTTGTAAAATAAAAACACCGATGCCTTTTACAAATGTAAGCAAACCGAAAGATTTCGGGAGCAAAAGGTGATGCGCCAAAGGCCTCCGTGTCCCCTTTTTAGGGATGTTATTGATCAGCAATTTGGCAACCACCTAAGGGAAATATCCAAGCACCTTTAAGTGGTGGCCAAAACACAAAACAAGGAGACCTATCAAAAGGACCCATCCTCGTTATCTTTCGCACAGGAAGATTATATAATATGAGTAGCACAGACAGTAGTTCATAGTGTTTGTGATTGATGGAATGGGGAAAAGGGAATTCTCAGTTTACTTTTATTTTTGGTGCGGATTTCCAAATCAACCAGCTACGCATTTAAGTGAGAGAGCTGAATAGTAATGGGTAGCAGTTGGGATGGACATCGAAAGGAAAAATGAGTTAAAATATATAAAGATAGATAGATATTGTAAAGTTTGATATATAAATTTTTTGCAAATATCACATTTAATGGTAAAATTATACCGAATATAATTCAGAAAATGGAATTTATTATATTTTACCGATTAGGTGATTCACTAAACATAGAGGGAATTCACTCGTAGATGGAAAAGCAAGAATAAATTTTTAAAATTGGGATAAAGTTCACTATTTGTAAAAGAAAATTCTAATTGTATGTATTTTAAATTTGTATTGGCATAAAGAGAGGTGCTTTTAAATTGTTGACGGAGTTCCGGTACCATTTTTTAGTAATTTATTGATAAGATTTTTAGTGAACTGATTAATTGTCCTGATGAACACCATATACATACCTTTTTCCAAAGCAATTATTTTATGTTAGATATTTTATTATTGGTCTGATAATTTCGCATCATTGCAAGTTGGCAGTGGACCCGTGTTTATTTGTTCATATATGGGAATTTTTAAGAACTCAAAAACAAAGATTAACAAAGTGCAGTTGAATTTTTGCACCTTATGTAAATTTAAACATTCAGTTTATTTGTTAAGAAAAACACTTTATTAGGCACTAGAGAAACTGATGAACGACTAGGAAACGTGGCTGAAAATCATTGATCGCGTTGTTGGGCAGCCCACATGGACGGAATCGGCATGGCTTGTTCTTCTCCACCCCATCACAACCATGTCTGATCTTAAACTAAATCTTTGGCAGTGCTTTGTGTCTTCAAGGAGCCTCACATGGCCTGGCTGGCGGACTGACCCTCCTGACTCAGCAGAGGACCGACAGCCTCACTTTTTTCCCGACCACCGCCTTGGTGCTTGGCCAAATCGCTCTCAGGTATGTGGTCCTTCCAGTTCCGGAAGAGGTAGCGTGTGAACTTCTTTAGCTGTCTAAACTTGCAGTAGGTGGCTCCCTCCGCAGACTGTAGCTGTTGGGTCTGGATAAGGAAGCCCTTCTCCTTGAAGGTCTTCTCCAGCTTCTCTCGCTGCTTAGATCGGCGCGACAATCGCCTCTTGCGCTCGCTCTCTGCCGAGGGATTTCCCGGTGGCTGCCCTGGACAGACCGCACCTGGCATCGGACTTTGAGAGCTGGAGTGCGGCGAGACTGGACTGTGCGGTGCTACCGCAGGTACCAAGTGGTTGCTGCTCGGCAGGAGAATCGATGACGTCGGCGACTCCGGAGGTATGTGAAGTTGCTCCAGGCTTAGGTCCGTCGACGGCGGTGGTATGTCCACGAACAATTTCTCCTGGCCCTGAAGCTGATGCTGCTGCAGATGCTGCTGCTGATCTCGGGAGATGAACTCATAGCCCCGCATGGTCTTGTCTCCGGTGCCGTTATAGTAGCGGTAGTTGCCCTCCGCGTCCACCGAAAGCATTTTCTTTTCCTGCAGCGTCGGCTTGGCTCCGCCTGTGAACTTAAACTTGCAGATGCTGACCTCCGTGGGAGGGCTGGCCGAGTGTTCTGCGGGGACGGGTGGGATAAATATGGCCGAGCGCTTTCTCTTGCGCATCGACAGCGGCGCGGCCTCATTGGCGAAGAACCCGCTTGGTATGGGAATCTTTAGGGATAGCTGATTGTCCTTTTCTATGGTCTCCAAGGGCAAGGTAACCCCGCCAAGGCTGCATGACTCTACTAACTGCTGGTAGTAGAGGCCCACTGGTTGAAAGAGTAGCTTGGCGGTGGACATTGGGTGCTTCTCGCTATCGGCCAGCTCGAGGGTCAACGGCTTTACCACATCTAACGGCGATGTCCTATGGGAGGATACGCCGCAGTCTGTCGTAGCCGTGGTGGCGGGCTTCTCGCTGTCGCCGCTGGAGATGGAATACCGATCTCCGCTCTGGTCCCGCAGGCAGAGGTTCAGAGGCTCCTCTGGAGGCAAAACAATCGTGGCAGTAGACGTTGGCGGTGCGGCGCTTACTGGCATCGCCGCCACATTTGTCGGGACAATAGTGCCATAATTTTTGTATATCAAGTGGCAGATATCCGCCTTTTTAGGCTTCCGGCCGCGTCGTGGCTTGTAGTTGTCCAGAGTGATTTCACCCATGTAGGGCAGGTCGGCGTACTTAAGGGAGCTCCTCTTCGGGTTTGCGGTCAGCTCGGAGCTTTTCGTCGGAGTCATCGGTGGGAAGGGCGACGATAATCGTGAGGCCGGTGGTCCCGATCGAGAAGCCTGTGGCGGCATCTTCTGCTGCTGGCGTTCCGCATTGCGCTGGATCTCTGCTATTTTCCGCAGCCAGCTGCGTACGTTCTCGTGGGCCTGACTGGGCGGAGGCGGTGGCTGTGGAAGCACCGACCGCTGCTGCTGTCGAGACTGGGTGGCTTCGTAGTGGGCGGCATATTCTGCGGGCAAGGCCTGGTGGTGGAAACGCAGTTTCATGGCCCCCGTGGCGGTGTTCCGCTTCCGAGACCTGTTCGGAGCCTGGCTTTGGCTTGGCTTCTGTGTCTTTTGTGAGGACGGAGGAGACGGTTCTTCCGGGCACGCAGGCTGCTTATTCGACTTGCGGCTGCCCATCAGAAGATTGGCCTTAAGCTGCTGCTTAGTCAGCTGGCTGCAGGTGCCGCTATGGGGCTGTCCAGAGACGATTCTCTTGCGCGCCATCAGCGTCTTGAAGGGATGGTCCTCGTCGTGGGCATCATTAGAGGCGCCATGCGAGATCAGGGGATCATCGGAGCCCTGTAGAAGCAAGTGGGTGCTGTTGAGGTCTAATCGTTGATGTGCATGCTCCGGCGTGGGGAGCCAGCACTCCAGATCGTGGTGCTCGAGTTTGATGGTGGGCAGCAGCTGCTCCAGGTGGCTTGCAGCGGGAGCTACCGGTACCAACTCGTCTTGGCCACTGCTGCCGTTAAGCTCGCACGCCCTCGCTAGTTCTTGCATGCTGCTGATCCTGCCTGCGGAGGGAGAAAACGGAAGGAGTTAGGAGAGAATGGTAACCCGGTAGAAATATAACGTATACGTATACGTATACGTGACGAGGCAGACACACGTTTTCCCTCTGCTTTGTTGTTCTGTTGATCGTGGTCGCCGGCAGATGTAGACGAAGGCAGGGACGGACACGGGGACAGAGCACGCGCTTGCTCTCCTGAGCAGCGGTAATTCTATTTAAATGTTTAAGAGGGACGTGGCCAGCCAGTGGCGTTCTCTCACACACATGCACTGGGAAATTTCGCTCCGAAACTGAAATGTTGTTTTTGTGCATGAAATTCGATTCCTCGGGCTAAAAGAATGCCCATAAATGGTCTAATTACTCGGAATTTAAATTTTCGGCCCGAGGATATCGACGGATGAGTGAGGTGGGCATTGGGCAGGGGCAGTGGGCAGTTCGGTTTACCTTTATGTGCTTGTGTTTGTACAGAAAGGTGCCCAGTAAATGGGAATTGCCTTCGGGCCCGGCTTCAAATCAGTCTTTGGCTGTCAAGTCTGCTGGCTGGTGGTTCTCACAGGATCGCCTCAGATCGAACCAGTGGCAGTTGAGGTCTGCAATTCACTTCACGCTCCCCTGGCAGTCGGATCACCAGCACCGCCACTGTACGCGTGTACATCGTGTTGACATCCAAAACGCAACTAGTTGCGGGAAGCCGAGTCGCGGAAAGCATCGCTTCTTCGGAATATGCTCCTTAGATGGACCGCGGCGGAGAGCACGACCCACACACAATAGAGGAAAACAGCGGGCACGACGAGCAGCAGAAATGAAAATCAAATTCCTCCGCTCTTCGGCAGAGATGCGTTGTCGCTTCTCGGGGTCGTTGTCAGTATTTAACGCCAAAGACGAAGCTATTTCGTGTGCGTTCATTTTTAGAAAAATTCAACTTGTTGCCGGCCATATAGCCGCCTTCTGGTCGATCGGCCACACATCCAATCCCCACAATCCGCACAAAGTCGGAGAATTCGAAAACGTATACGCTGTTTTTCATTCATGAGCTCTTCGTACTCCCGCCCTCATGGTTACGAGCAGATCAGGGTGAAAATGAGTCTGCTTGGCATTCACTCTGGATAGAGGCCTTTGTGAACCGAGTTCGAAGGGATTAATTCGAAGTAATGGGTGCGTTGAGGATTCCTCCTTTTCGATTACGGCCACCTCAATTTCTTCGGCTCTCTTTCTCTTTCTCTGCCACCACCCAGCCAAGGTGTGCAAGTTGTTTTCCCCGACACTCTCCGCGATATTACGCGTGTTTGATGGCATTTTATTTATAGCTCCCTGCTACTTCGGGTTAGGGCAACTAAGAATCGACTGCGCCTCTTTCGGATTATGAGTTTTCGGGAAAGGAAAAGAAAAACACCTCCCAAAATAGACAACTGATAGAGGCGCCCTCTATTTTGGGCAGATCCCATTTAAATATGGGTCACCTTTCGATTTCCCTGGACAAGGTACTATTTAATTTTTGTCAAAGATAAATACGAAATAAAAGATTTTGCGTGAGTTTTCTTCAGGAAATGGTATTCTTTTATATTCTTTTATATTTCATATTTTATATTTTGTAGAAACGAGGATTTTAATTTCGGTTTTATGTTCAATTTTGTAATTAACACTATGTATTTTTGGGCCAACTGTTAGATCAATTTTCTGACAGCAGTCAAATTTGACTTGAAAGTAAGTTTGCATACAGCCGTTGTCAGCTATTTAGAAAGACGATAATGCTCGGTGCATTTGCACCGATTAAAAGGTAAGCTGACGATTTTTTAAAACGGAAATATGTATTAGATATATGGGCATGATATACGGGCGAAAAGTTTCACCGCGCCCAAAAAACTAAAACTTCTCTAAAATATTTTTTTTGCAACAATAGTTAGTAACATCAAGAAATGGTCCAATTGATTAAATGTAAAAGGCTTTGCCATATTCTAAAATAAATTTCAAAATATTTGAAAGCATATTCGCGCAAACTCGATTTCTTCATTATTTTCATGAAAAACATAAAAAATACGGTTTTCTAGCAAATAGTTGAAATAAAACAAAATTTTGTTCTTTTTGCTTAGATAATAAAAAATAACACGCGAAGTATGACGAAAAATTTTTACTTGTGCGATGTCAAGTTCGAATCTCCTTCAAATAAAAATTAAAAGTCACTTCCGTTTTTTGTCCCGTGCGAATCAGTTGAATTATGCAATTATCTCAAAAATTAAAAATGACCCAAAATCAATCTGTTTACCAATAAAAGAACTACTAAAATGCTCTCTCTCTAAGAATTTCCTCAGAAAAAAAACGGTTTCTTCTTACCATTTGTTTACTTTGACTGCGTTCGAGTGCCCGGTGCGCGATTTGGAAATGCCCATATACCTTATCGATTTCTTTTGTATTTGCACAATTAAAAAATAACCCATAAAGTACCGCCCTTTACGTAGTTTATAGTATCTTGAACTATGGCTTCAATAGTTGACATTTAATAGCTGAATCTGACATAGTAAGATTTGGCTAAGCCCAAACTTGAAGGTCAGTTTCGAAGTCGAAGTTTCTAAGGTAAAGTAAAAGTCTCATTAAGGCGGATTTATTGTATTTTGTGGCTAAATCTGATCGCTTTTAGGGCTGGTTCTAACCTTACTGCCAAAGTCCGCAATAACTTAATATCTGGTCGGATAAGATAACTTTCTGTAGAGAAAATTGACATTAACAAAGTTACCTAAAAGTATAAGCTAACAGTGAGGGTAGAAACCAAACCTTAGAATTAAATAGAAAAACAAATTTTTATCCTATTCATATCTACCCGCTTTTTTCTATTTCTACTCTTTGGGCTTCGTATCTTCAATGCTAATCAGCTTGTTTAAATGAAACTAACATCAATGAGCCGTGCTCCGATCAATTAAATAGGATTTAACTACGTAATAAATGGTCACCCGGTCAACAGAAGACCTGAAATGGAAATTGCGATTCAGAACCTTGGAATACCCAGTCCTCCTGTTATTGCATACTTTCTGGCGGAACAATAAATAGGCACTAAATTATTCATGTTCCATAGGCTTAACTTCTTGTTTCGAATCGTTTGGATTTTATTTGGAGTTATCAAAGCACGAAGTGTTTGCATACAGAGTATTATGTACATTTTACTTGTTTTAACAACACCAACAAAAAAAGCAAAATATTGGCTCTGTCGTTATGATTTTTTGCGAATTTAAAGACCTAACGAAGCGTATTAAGTCACTATCGATCACTTTCCCGCTGCGCAGTCGCAGACGACTGGCGGCACGACTCGAATCCGGAATGCAAAGCACAACTCGCGTTAGCCATTGTCAATAAGCGAAAACACACCTTCTGGGGCAGCGTTCTTCTAACAACAAATTTGGACTTCCACAGTCGACAGGGCACCCTGTTGATCGCGCAATACCTACCCGTATCGAGCTGGATAGAATGACATTCCCCGTCGTTCGGCTTTCGACTGCTGCCTCGCATCGCGTGCAAGCCAGAACTTCGCGCAGCTCGCCTCACCGTGCAGCGAGCAGTGGCAGTGGGTGGGCGAGTTTGCGCGACCTGCAGACGCTTTACATTCTACAAGTAGACGGCGGTCAGACGGCGGTACGGCGAGCTAGAGTCGGTGCTTACATCACCGGCAAGCGAAGCGGCGTCCAACCTGCGGCTGCGGAGCTCTTGAAAATTGCACATCTATTCGGCAGCTGTGACTGTGCGACTGCTGCTGTTGCTGCTATCTGCGAGCATGTTATTGAGCGACACTCTCAGTCAGCGGCAGTTTCGATCAATACCTGCTTGCGCGAACGAACATATTTGTATTTATGGCCATAACTGCCACTTCGGACGCCCACACTCTGTTGGCTGGCTCGCGGCACACACAGAATGATGTTTGCAGCGACTTCTAAGTACGAGCAGCACTGGCCTTGCCTTAAGTTCACCAATACCAAGCGCTGACGCAGTGGGAAATTTCGATTCCTTATTTTCACTGACTTTTTGGCTAAATTCTAAAACTAGGATCCCATTTTTAGGCCTTTGGTTTAATATTTATGGCAAAATGAAATTTTAAGAGTGAAACTTATTAGCGAGCTTCATGCATTTTTGAGTGAAAGCAAAGTGAAGTGAAAACCCGAAGCAAAATATGGTGACGCATGTCTAATACTATGTTTATGCTATGGAATATATGAACTGCTTATGTTGTATGTTGTGTTACAATAACAAGAAGTAAATTAAATAATTTGGAAGATCCCAATATTATTCGTACTCCTTTTCCCTTTAAGACAAAAAATAAGATGTTTTAAGTTAGTAAGAGCGATCGTTACGATAGTTTATACTTTTCTTGTGGAAATAAACTATTTAAGTTTATTTTTTTGAAGATATTTCCATTCTTCTAGTGATGTGAAGAATTCATTCATTTAAAACTTTTTTTTTCTTATCAAAATAATATAAAATCGCGTTTACGCAAATGTGCATTCAAATACTTTAAAATTCGTTTTTGAAAAAAAGAAAACATTTTAGAGGACTTTTAAAATTTTAGGTGCGCTAGACCTTTTCAGGAAATGCACATATCCATAACTGCATGAATATTGGTTGTTGAATTATTAAACAATTTGAAAAATTTGTTTAAAATTTGATCTAGATTGTTTGACTTTATGTTATTGATTTAATTTGAAATTCATTAGGTACTAGAGTCCAAAAAAACGCGTTTCTTTTTCATTTGCCAATTAATAAAAGATATTATGGTTACATGATTACATGAAATGATTTTTATGAAAATAATCTTTCAAATTTTAACATTTAATGCAAAATCACAGTGATAGATGACTATCACCATTTTCGGTCCGAGGTTAGCCCTGGCAGTCCATGTGGAGCAAAAGAACGCAAGCCAGTATTTAGGCTCTTCACGAAGTTCGAAGCTCTTATGAAGATAGTACCTATAAACTTACCAACTAGAATGATATCCCGAACTATCACAAAGCCACATCCGTTGCTAAAATAGCTGGCTGTGATGCAATTGTATCAGGAATAATTGCGATAATAAATAGTTTTATGGTAAAAGTTTATTATTTGCAACTTTATTTTTTAGTTTCTTCTTTGTGTTTTGTTTTCATGTTTAAATGTCTATAAAGTATATATAATATATATTTCTGTGTTTTTTTTTTTGGTTTGTTTTTTTTTTTTTTGTTTAATTTTCATCATTTTTTTGCTTTGTTTTTATTTTTTATTTAACTTGCCAGTTGTTTTTGTTTATATACCTATTACACATTTGCATAAGTTTTCGTGTATAATAATTATTAATTAATAATAATTTAATTGTTGTAATTATAATAACTTGGTTTACAATCGCCGCAGTTCTCTATATCCAATTTCTGCTCCTGCTCTGCCTTAATTTCCCACTCCTGTCCCGTGCGCCGCTCCTTACCGACGCCCAGTTTGGCTATCGAAACTAAATATACACTGCTGCCATTTTTGAAATTGGCCGTAATAATGCCAGGGCTTAATGTAGGCTTCATACTTCCGTTACCATGATCTATACTTCGTCATTCCTTATTGTTAGCTGTTCGCCGCGGTGCTGATCCAGGAGCACCTCCTGCTACAGTAGTTGCCATTGGTTCAGTGTGGTTCAGTGATCGGGAATATAGTAGCTCTTGGGGAAACAAATTGATCAAAAAATCCGTTTGTGGGTTCTGTTACTGTGTTAGTGGGAGTGTCAGATGGTGGCGGCTTCTTTAATCGATCGGTAGTTATTGTTACTGTAGTATGTACGTTTCTATTATTACGATGGATTTATTTATATTGTATCTTGCAGTATGTCGCATAAATAATGTTAAAATATACCTTCTTGTAATAATGCTTTGAGTATTAAAATATTTATAGTTTTGTTCGTAATTAATTAATAGTTTTCTTGTTCGATAGCATTTACTTGTGTCGTGGGCTTCCGCCTGCCTTCCGGGGGGGCGGAGAGGCGCGGAGGTGCCGATTGAGTATATAAGATATATATCTGTAATGTTTTTTCGGTGTTTACTTTCATCCTTTTTTTTCATGAACGAATGCACAATTTTACACTTTTCGCCATTTTGGTTTTCATTATTCATAGATTTTAATGTACACCTATGTATTGTATATATCGTATATTTATTTATATTGTTATACAAAGACCATTTTTGGTATTATAAATAATGTACTTATTTTTCTTAACTGTCTGCTGTCTCGATCAACTACTTTTGACTATTTTTCCATTACCTTCCCCGCTATCTTCCCCGTTAGTTCGGCAATTGATTTGTGTAAATAAACATTTGTTATGTTACTTTACAATTTATTATAATATTTAAGTATGAGTGTTTTAGCTGGGTGCATGATGTTTGATCCTAAATGTCTGTACTTGAAAGTATGCTCGAAATGGGAAATGTAAAAAGTAAGGGAAATCTTGAGAAAAACTCTCGAACGGCTCCTGGCTCACAGTCTAAGTGATCCTGTTTATGCTCTATTTATATTTTATTCTTTTTTGATTCTGAAACCATTTGCATTTAACATTTAATCATGAGTTCTTCATATTGAATTGGTATCGATTGGTTTTCTTCACCTCCGAAGTCGCTCCTTAAAGGTTTCAAAGCAACTGATTGCTAATTGCGTTGAGTGTAAGGGCAAGCCACACATGTGCCTGCCGTTTTGAAATTAGTTTTACTTCAACTGATATATAATATAAGAATCCTTTATCTGCTCTTTTGTCTTTACATTTAGGCTACTAATATGAAGTGCATTTTCTCTTATTCGTAAATGTCATTTTCTGAATTTTATGTTCCGCTTTTGATTTAGATTTAGTTTGTTCTCATTCGCGCTTTCTGCTAATATCTTATTGTTTTCGTTAAAGGTGCTCTTCAAAAATCTCAAATAATGGATTGATGTAGTAATGGCTCTTAATTGTATTCGTGTGGGTTTTTCATCTGGCCTCGGAGCGGCAAAGTCTAATATATTGCATAAAACCTTGACCATCGCAAATCAATTAAAAGTGAGGTTGAGTACCGAAATCGAACTACATGCAGTTGCTTAAATGTGTGTGTGTGTGGTTGTGTGTGTGTGTGTGTGTGTGAGTTTGCATAATGCTAAATACGGACGGATTTCTAAACGGAACGCATATAGAGTGTACAAAAAAGCTGTCGTTGCTGCATCTGGGAAATAGGTTACGGTGAGACGCATCCCAAGCTACACAAAGAAATGTCCAGGTGTGAGTGTCCTTATGGTGTGTGCCGATGCTAAAATCTATACTAGCAACTATTTATGTTTTACTATGTATGTATGTATTCAATATGCAATAATTGAACCCTCTGGTTCGAGGCTCTGTTTGAGGGGCAATATTCTATATACAATATAAATTCGCTTTGACCATTCGGTTTTATTAGCTTAGCCTGCAGCCGACTGCATGGGTTATATCTTTGTATCTCGTACCTCGATCTAACATTTGGCTAAATACTAAAAGATAACAGTTTATCTACAAAAAATAACTTTGGGCCTGTTCAACACCAATATCTCCGACCGTACCCTTAATTCTTTCCATACCACTTCATCCGATTCGATTTGTTTAATTGCAAAATTGGTTTACAATTCTCGGTTGACCTTAGCTCGCTAATAAATCTTTCTTTGTTCATAGTAATAGTAATAATTGTCATAATAATAGTATAATATGTTCTGGTTTTAAAAATGTTTAAATTTCCTCCTTTTCCCCCTTTCATTTTTATTTTTATTTTTTGTTTTTGTTTTTGGTTTTTGGTTTTTTGTTTTACTTTAAATGCACTTTCTGAGCTTTCTTACAAGCGCCGCCAATTATTGTTGCTGTTTTGTTATATTCCTATGGGTGTATATAAATATCTTATATGTATACCTGCCTACTGCCTCCTCCTTCCTTTGTCCCGACTATGCCCTTGGTTGATGATACTCTAGTGATCTATCTCTAAGCCTATCCAAGCAAAATCTAGTTGGTAAGCAAAGCTTCAAAAATGTGCCTCGAGCTTAAAAGTATCGTACCGAATAAGATGCCAGTGCAAAGCTTTTGGTGAAATTATATCGAATGAATAGGAATGATGTAGTACCAGTATGAAGCTATCATATACATATATCGATAAGTTCGGTTTTCTATTTAAATTTAACTGCATGTATTACCCTGTATCCAATATGTCTTTTGCGTTTATGTTAGAACAAAACAAAAAAATGTTTAAAGCAAAGTGCTTAAGGCTTAGCAAAAAAATGCCCTCTGCTCCCGCCCCTTCTAATCAATCCCACGCGTTGTCCCCCGTCTTTTCCCCACTTGTTGGGCCCGTGTAACTGTGTCCTTGTGTTGGTTGAAGAGTGGCTTAGGTGTCCGTGTGTAGGTGTATTTAGAAAACTAGTGTATGCAATTTTGGTAAGTCCTTGGTTATGGTGGGGTTAAGTGCTTGTCTCTATCGTTATTTATCGTTAGCATTATCGTTAGTATAGGCTATACGTTTACCTCCTCTTAAATACCTGCAGAAAAGTGTATCTAAATATATTTTTGATTAGTAAGTTCTAAACTTGGACTCCAGTGTTTTTGGTTGTTCTTCATGTTCTTTGTTCTTGTTCTTGTTCTTGTTCTTGTGTCAGTGTGGTAAGCTTCATTCACTACTTCGTCTAACCTTGTCCTTGACTAGTATAATATAATTGTGTATAGTTTATATAATAAATAAAGAAGTAGTTTGTATTAGTAATGGTTCGCATAGCGTAATAAACATTCTATAAGAATGCCCTCGCACCCTCGCATTTTGTACAATAAAAATACATTATGCGCAGGACAAAATCTATTCGCATATATTTATAGATCTATACGTACCTATAAATGAGTTACGCACAGATTAAGTTTAAGGAACGATCATCGATAAGAGACTTCATTTTCAATTAGTAATGTACAATGCTTATTCTTAGCTTAGCGCTATTCTTAGATGACTTCAAACCGTTAATTGAAATCCGAAGGAAACGAAGAAACAAACGCAAAACACAAAGCCAATGGGGTCCCTTCGATTTTAAATCTCTATGCTGGCAGCTAAACAGCTTGAGAATCACCGAGAAGGGTGCCAAGCTCCGAAACATTCGTTCGGGTGTCCGCCTACTTGATATGACAGGTGTACGTTGTGTGTGCATGCAATGGAGACGGAAAAAACACGGTGTGTGATGACGCCAAGTGCGTATTGTAGACCTATTGATTTTGGCAAAATTTGCAAAGAAACGGCCAATTGAATTTTCCTCCATCGAGATGGGCGAAACCTGTCCATTTTCGGTTAATCTGGTGGATTATCTATGGTTTTTATTTCTAGCAATGCTTTAATTTTTACGAGTTCCAATTTTTACACTTTATGCTCAAGGTACAATTGTCTTCTTCTATTTTGTTATTTATGTTAATTATTTTGTTTTACTCTTCGTTCATCACATTTCATTTTTAATTTAAATTAAGCGACTTCAACGATCGTTTATATTGTATTTTATTCGTTTATCGATTTATTTTTGATTTGGCTTTCGTGGTTGCTCGTTATCACCGCTCTTCAAAATAATCAATAACAACAAAATAAGCGCAAGCAATAAATAAATTTGATTTTGTTCACTTTTTTCAACGTTCATGTCACAGCCCTTATGTGTTTTAGTTTTTATTTTTAGTTTATAAAATGATTCGTGGGGGGCGGGACATCCGAAAATCATAATAAAATCGGTGGTAAGGGGATTATGCCGAATTCTCAGTCCTGGATATGGGATAGGATGGTGAGTTGGGTTGTGTGACCTAGTCTCTGTCCTGATATCTGCCAATTAAAATTGAAAAGCCGTTAGTCACAGGCTCGGAAAATAAGAAGAAAATAAAACAAGTTTGGTTGATTTGTATTTTTTTCTTTTTTAATTGGTTTTTGCTTTTATTTGTTCTGCTTATTTAGGTTTTAGTTTAGTTTATTGTGTGTTATGCGTTGGAAATAATAGTTACTATAATTTCGGGGTTTAGTATCCTTCCTCTTGGTATATAATTTGCATATTTTGCCAAAATCAGTATCTCACTAAATTTATTAGTTGCTTGATTCTTTTTGTATATATATGATTTAAAATATTTTGTATAATAGCAGATAATAATAATTGTAATAATAATAATGATAATAATAATAGTAATAATAACTGTAATAATATATATTCATTTCAATACTTGTGTTCGTATTTTTAATACAGGGAGAAATCATAATTGGTAATCATAATGATAGTACATAATAATGGTAAATTATCATTATCGTAATAGTTGAACTTTTTCTTTATATTTCATATTATTTATTAAGGTTTTAAGTTCGTTATTTTATGCAATAATTAACTTGAATTTGACTAGATCGATTCGTACAAGATCGTAAATACATATAGTGTGTGGGTGTATTTGGATGAGTTTGTCAGAAGTAAAATTCTAGCTTAGCATTTTCATTCAAAGCTGTCGAAAATTCTTGGGTGTTTCTTGCTGAACTACTTTTAATAGGCGCTAAAATCAGTTGATAATTTTGCATATTTGTATATGTACTTGTATATGTATTTGTATTTGTATTTGTTGTTTTTGTATATAATTATATATGTATGCAAGTGTCGTTAAATAACTGGGATTCTCATTCGTTTCTTCTCTGTGTGGGACTTTCATCCGCCTTAAGGTTTCATTCTCTATATTTACAATATTACTCCTGCTGAGACCTAACATTTTGTGTCAAAATAGGACCAAATGAATCAGATTAAATCGATTTGACATTGAATATAATTCTCCCTCCTTCTGACTTGCTCCCATATCCTTTTCTTCGGAATTTTAATACTGCCCCAGTGACCCGACTGGCGATTCTCCCAACATCGGCGTAGACTGTAACAAAAATTGATATTTGCAATGCTTGAGAGAGGGGAACCCATAAGATCTGCTCCAAAGAATATGCTTCACTGGTAACAGAATTAACTTTAACTTTGCTAACAATTTCTTCCATATTTATATATTGTGTTTATCTTTTATAGTATATTTGTTAATAATTAAATGTTATATCTTTAGTATCAAATATGCCCCGCAGATAGAGGTTCGTCTGCGGGACCCACAGACTAGGCGACTCTAAACTTATAATTTTCACTATACAAACTCTAAATAATTGTTAATTTTTCTCCTTTTCCCTTGAACCTTCCGATCTCCATTCTTCCATTCTCCACTTTCTCTTTCATTTCTTTATTCTTTACCTTATTTTTTGGCATATTTAGCTGTAGATTTGACTTTTCGGTCCTTCTCCTTGTTTTCCTTCTTTTGTACAGATTTTGCTGCTAAATTGATTAAGTTCATTTAACAGACAATTGAGATACTGTTCGATTAAGATCTCATTTTAAACATTTTCTTTTTATTGACATTATATTTGGTTGGGTTTTGAAGTTACTGAATCAAAATGGAATTGCCATAATAAACGGTATATTTTTGTGAAATGGTTGCCTCGCTTCCTGATTGGGGCTTAAATTTAGAAATTAATAATAGAGAAAATAATAATTCGTGGGGGCGTAGGAATAAATAGTTGCTTTAGTTAGAGGCGCGCTATGGTCAACTTGATCGGTATCCTTCTCGAAGCTGGTCGTGAAAATAAGGGGCTAAAACTTTAATTTCTTTGCTGTTCTGTATATCTATTTTGTATATACTTTTGTATATATTTTTATAGTAATACTTTCATAGCAAAATGTTTGTTATGTTTTTCTTTTTCCTTTTTTTCTGTAGCCTATTCGCTCATTTAAATATTTGTTATCCTTTCTTTGTGTTTTTATTTAGGTTTTGTTTTTGTTCTTGCTTTTATTATTTTATATATCTATATATATATATGCATGTATATCTGTAAGTACCTGTAGTTGTTTTTGTTGCAAGCAGCTAAGTTTAGTGTAAAGTTTTTGATTTTATTTAAAATGTATTTTATTATTCTATAAAATCGTTTACGATTTCGTTAATACAATCTTAAAACAAATGGTATCGAAACTAACAAATTGAGAATTGTAAAGAATTAGAAGATGTTCCTTCATCAGAAATTAAAGGCCAACATAAAGGATCGCTGTATATATGGTAATTCATTTATCTTCTCTAGTTTTCCTCTTAAGCTTTCTCCTTTCTCATTTATCCTTTCTCCCCTTTGATTCTCTTTAATAGTTCTAACAAATTTATATTATAATATTTCTTAAATTAGTACTCATTTATATTTTATAAAAAATGATATATCTGCTTGTCATCCAACGTAGCCTTAAAAGCATGGCGCATATTAGGTGGCTTGCTCTGTCCCGTTTAGTTCTAACTTCCTATATCCGTTTTGTTTTACTTAAAATTAATTAAATTCGAATTTTTGTGTAATTTTTCATCCGCACATATATATATAGATATATGCGTTCTCTTATCCATCCATTAAATCGTTTGCCTTGTTGCTTAACACTAAATGCTAAAAAGTTGCAGACCTACTTTGTCTTCTTTCTCACCTAGCTTCCTCTATGCTCTTTCTATATTTTAACTCTTCCCAAGAACCTCTGCCCTCTAATTAATCGGTTAACTGCCAAAAGCCCTTCCAGTTCGTCATCATCAGATTAACAAATTCAATTTTAATAGTTGTTCTTTTGGGTTTGGTTTTTAAGTATTTCTCCTCAGATTTGTTAATTTTTATAAATTTTCATCTCAAGTTACTCTTATAAAATGCTTTCTGCACCTATCGTCCTTAATTGTTTTTGTTTTTGTTTTTGTTTATTTATTTGAAAACCCAGATAATTTTGGTCTCTTGCCAGTCAGTTTTTGTCTCAAGTTTTGTGTTCTGTGTAGGGTGGTGTGTTGGTGTGCACTGTTACTGCTGTTAACAAAACTATCAATATCAATGTTTGTTCCTTGCTTATATAAATATATATTTTATATTAAATCGATATTTTGGCAAAAAATCTGTCCTTTCTGTTCTTCTCATTTTTATAATTTTGTTTATCATAATTTTGGTTTGGGTTTCTCTTATTAGTTTGCTGCTCTGCATTCAGTGAATGTACAATCGGATAAATATATAAATATATTCAATTTTCAGCTCTAATCTGTTTTCTTTTTTTCCTTTACATTTTTTTGTTTACTATTTTTTATTTTCTTTTTTTTTACATACGCTTGGCATGCATTCAATTTCTTTAATCGTTTTCTCTTAGCCGGGCTGAAGACCATCTGAAATAAAGGAATGCAGTTGCATGAGTAGGCGTCCACTTACTTATCTTAGCAATGGGATCTATTTATTTAAGTAGATCCTCAATTTCATTAGGTTCAGAGAGACAATACAAATAAGATGACTAATGCACATATAATTGAAATCAAGAGCAAAAAATGGTATGGCGTTACGCATCTTATTTATTTATATAGGCTTTCGTTCAGTGGTGTTAAACCAGTGCCAGAGGGGTATTTGTCTCTTCAGAGAGATAATTATGATGAATCGAGTTACGTGCCCCTCGGTTAACTGTGTGAACAGCTCTGAGTTTGGTAACTATTTGCTCACCCCATCAATAGTTGCTCCTTTCCCTGTTGCAGCTGCAGCAGCTGCGATTGATCAGTTCTCCTAGGCCTTTCGCTTTTGCTGCTGCCACATGAATAGTTTCTCGACTAACTCGACCTTGGAGCAGTTGGTATTGGGTGGATCGTTGGACTGTGACTCTGGATCGGTCATGTTGCTGTTGCTATTGTGGGTGTTGGTGTTGTTGTTGATGCTGTTGTCTCCGCAGTTGTCGTTGGAGCTTCTGCTGCTGCTGTCGTTGCTGTAGCGGTAGCAGTAGGTACCGCTGCGCCAGCTGGCGAATGTGTAGGGCATGGCGCTGTGGGCGTTATGAGGATTATGGGCGTTATGGGTGGAGCTCTCAGACGTGAATGTTGGGCCAAAGCCGCCGCCAAGATGGTTGTAGTGAGCTGATGTTGTCGCTGTTGCGGGGGCTGTGGTGACTGCTGCTGTCGAAGGTGCGGCGGAAAATGCTGTAGTAGTTGGCAAAGCTGCTGGGAAGCAGGCTGCTGATGTTGGGGCTCCAGTTTGTTGGTGTGAATTGCGTTTAAGGAACTCCGATTGTTAATAGGGTCGACTGGCATCTTTTGGCCGCTTCAATTGAACTTTCAGTCTTTTCATGCCAATCTGGAAGCCATTCATTGCCTGAATGGCCGCTTGAGCGCTGGCGGGATTATCGAAAGAAACAAAACCTGCGGCGAAAGTACGCATTTTAGTTTCAACCCTACAGAAAGAGTGGACCATATATAGATTATGGATTACCGAAACATTTGCTCTGGTTTGTAGCACGATCAATGAAGACCTTGGAGCTGATCACATTGCCGAACGGCAGGAACATTTGCATTAACTCGGCGTCACCAAACTCCTGGGGCAAATGGTAGATAAAGAGATTGCAGCCCTCGGGTCCGGATATTGAACATCCTGGGAACATCAGAAAATCTTAAAGGAAGACATTTCAAAGAGAGAAACAAAGTAGAGAACAAATTAAATTTAACAATGAGGGAAATAATAATCATAAGCTTTATGAGATATGTCTGCTTTTCTGTCTCGATTGTATTACATTGATTTCGTTTGTTTTGGGTTTGATTGGATCGATTTATTATCGGTTGTGTGTTCTGATCTGTGTGGCTGATCTTGTTTCTGGACGAATCAACTAAGGCTAAGGCGCAATATAAGTCAGCGGAAAAAAGGAAACCAAAACCAAAACCATAAACGACATAATGTCATACATGTGTATATGTATATTCTAGACTACAGAGGTTCCTACTGAATCTGCCGCTCTATTCTTAAGTATCTATCTTAGGACTCCAGGAAGTGGCCCTAACCCCACCCCCAGCTTCCATATGACAGGTATGTGTATGAGATTATTTTAAATGAAATCCACATCCAAAGAAACCTTTTGTGTGATTGGGCAACGGTTTGTGACTAGGGCATGCAGGTAAGTTCTAGAGGATACACAGAGAACAACAGACTACGGCGCAACAGATATCGAGGTGGAGTCAAACGAACTTTACACTGATGTTAGGTTTATAGTAAGGATATATATAGGTAGTATACACACACGAACAGAAATGATTGTGGCACACGCATACACACAGAGGCACAGCCAGAGCCACACCCACACCCACACACACTGCATTACACGGAGACAATGGATTGCCTATGTCTCAGTTCTGGCAAAAGGCAAGATGAGCAAAACGAACCGAAAAGAAACATAAAATTTTATGAGCCAATGTCTTGGAAATACGCCGACGCTCTTTATATGATTTTAAGCAGTTTATATGTAATTTTTACGATCGCATAAAATGCCGTTGAATGCAGCCATTAAAAACGATTTACGCCTTGCTCGCCAACCCCGTTCAAAAGGGTTGCAGACCCATCCCGTCCCATCCCGACCGGCCATCCATTCTACTTTTGCGAGTGGGTTGCGCCGGGACAAAATGTTTATCAAAATACAATAAGGGCAAACGGAATACAGTATGCAAAGTAATTAATTTTTATGAGCT
Source organism: Drosophila punjabiensis (assembly GCA_008042585.1). Classification (NCBI taxonomy): domain Eukaryota; kingdom Metazoa; phylum Arthropoda; class Insecta; order Diptera; family Drosophilidae; genus Drosophila; species Drosophila punjabiensis. Next base: position 76,681 of record VNJR01004621.1, on the reverse strand, counting down.
TTTGTTTTAAATTTAATTTCTTCCGTAACCAAAAAAATAAGAGAAGAAAAGGAAATTAATTGCTGCTCAGAGCCGGCTCGATAGATAGAGATATCCCTCTTTTTGTCTGTGTGTAGGGGTGTGTGTAACATGTTTACAATGACAAATAATCGAACAAAATGGAGAATCAGAAGAAACATTTACATTATGTAAACAGGTAAGGTAAGCATTTGCGTTTGTCCGGAATCATTCGATATTTGCAAATGCAAAGTCAAATGCAAAATACTTTTACAAGAACGGAAACCAACATATACCGGCAATCGGGATTGGGGGATCGGGAATAGGGAGTCGGAAATTGGTAGTTAGGAGTTGGGAATCGGGGCTTGGGAATAGGAGTGATCAACGAAATAATAATGAAAAGCTTACCTTCACGCTGAGTGGGTGCAACCGCCGCTAGGGGAGGTGGTAAAGCTTGTGGAAACTGTCCATAGACGGCGGGAAAGGCTGCGTTATATATAAATAATTTTTGTTTTGTTTTTACACAAAGTCCGAAACATTTATAAAGACAACACAACAATAATGTATACGTTTATATGTAACTGATTAATATTAAAAATCGATATCATATGTAAGTAAGTAATCGGCAATCCATGATACAAATTTCTAAAAACATAACTAAACATTTTTAGCCAGTCTTAGTAGATGGACTGGAATCAAGAACGGCTGAGAGCTGATACGTTTCAAGTCAGCGCATTAGGGAAATATCTATGAATGTAGGGGCTGTTCAAGCTACAATTAAAATTAGTGTAGTTTACAGATATCGTGAACTATAACAAAATGAAATGAGTCGAAATACAGCCAACACTCGGAAGGCAGCACGTAGGGCAAATCAATTAAGAAGCTCAGATAGACACTCAGTTCTTGGTTTATTTGCGAAACGAAGGATTACGGTTTTTAATAGGGTTTGCTGTGCTCCAATCGCACAATAAATAAAAAGGTTTACTTTTAGAAATTAGAGGTTTGTAACACTTTACTAACAATGAATATTTATGGCATGGCACAACAATTATAAATTATTCGATAAAAACAATTATGAATCAGTGGTCGGTTTTTTCTGTTTGTGGTGGCGTTATTTGGAACATGAAGGATGCTATTAATAAAAAATTGTACATAATGGCACAAAGTGACCTGGGCGACGCAGATCATGTGCTTTGGACGAACTGCAGAATGCAGTTTTTAAGTTTAAGTTAAAGGTTTTGCTCTGTCTCGGCACCTTCAGCGCTTATACTTATACGTAGGCCTAACACTTAAGCTGATCTAGCAATGGGGCACTCACCAACTCCTGGAAACGGTGGCAGACCAGGGAAGGCATGTTGCAGGGTAGCAGCATCGCCGTTTGGCAAACCTTGTGGCGGTATAGTCAAGTGCAGCGGATCTGCAAGGATCAGTTCAGTACAAGAGAGTTAGATGGGAAATCTAGGTACATTGTTAAAGCTAATGTGGCTAATGGCTAAAAATGTAATGGAATCAATAAAACTGAAGATCTTATAACAACAAGATGATTAACGCCCATACATTTTAGTATTTATATAATATATATGCACACATCTAGAATGCTGGTAATCACGTCGCCGTATGCTTAAAGGAGATAGCTCTAGAGCAAACTTATGGCGTTACTCATCTGGTTATTGAAAGGTCTGTAACAAAACTTACGTCCTGGGAATGCCGTTTGAGGAATGCCGTTCGTGAAGACACCGTCCGCAGCAGCGGCCGCAGCTGCGGCGGCGGCGGCTCCGCCCGGCTGGCCATTGGGCGTGTTGGCGCCCATGTTGAAGTTGGGCATGGTCGGCGAGGGAAGCGACGGCGGCTGGCCGGTGCCGTTGAGGCCGTGAGGTATCTGCGTTGCCAGGGCCGCCATCGGGTTCATGTAGGCGGCGGCCGAGCCGGGTGCCGTGGCAGCGGCGGCCATCAGGGCGGCCTGCTGCTGTTGCTGCAGGACAAAGGGAGAGAAGCGAGGACTGCATGTGAAAGCTGTTCGGGGGCGAAGAGAATGCAAGCACTTACCTGAGCATAGGCGCCGTACGGACTGAACTGATTAAAGACGAACGGGTTCAGGAGGTTCATGTGACCGGCCATTTGCTGCATGCGCCTTATTTGTCGCTCCTTCTCCGTGTCGGCGTATTTGACGACCAGGCTGGAGGATGCACCCTGCAAAGTACACAAGCGGAAGAGAGTCAGGAAGATGTTTGTGAGCGAGTGTCGAGTGTCCTGGCATTGCATATTTATAGGCGGCTTTTCCGCTTTGCCTTCTGTGTCTCTCGGGAACAGGAAATCCTATTAGGGGCCATTATTTTGCGAAGACAGAGCTGCGCACCTGCCCGCCCTGCACCTGCCCGGTTACTGCCTCGCTTCCTTTGTTCGACGGCAGCTCATTATTATCTTATTACAATTATATACAAAAAAGATATATCAAAATAATTGGCATACGCACACTTCAATTTGCATTTCTATTCAAAGCAGCTTATGGGCTTCGCTCCCCTTATACCCCTCTCCCCTTTGTTCTTCACCTGCTGAGCCGTTATCTATTGTCGTCTGTCATTGATTTCAAAATAAATACGTTTAACAAAGACTGCGGCCCGGGTCTAGGCCTGGGCTTTTCAATTTTCTTTGCCTGTGATGTCAATTAATTAGCATAATAATGACAGGCTTCACATTTCGTAACCGTCCTTCCCCCGCTCCCCCGCTTCCTCGCTCTGAGAGCTATCGACTTACGTATGACAATTTGAATTGAATAGGCATTTGCAATATTCGGTAACATTGTGTTTTTGTATTAATTAAGACTGTTTTTGTAATTGGAAACCTTTTCACTGCTCAAGATGATGATGACAGATGGCGGCCTGGGGTGGAAATGTGCTCCAGTGGCGGGGGAGGAAGCGGAGGCAGAAGCGCTTTTATGATTTTGCAAATCATTAATCAAAGTAACAAAGATATTGTTTGGCATAACTCCCCTTGGCTGTGTGTGTGAATGCTGTTAATGAGACCAAGGCAGAACAGGTGCCTCATGTACATCGGTTATCTGCCCTGCCTTGAACATAATTTTAATTAATGAAATATGAAACTCGAGTTTATGCAAAAGGCCATAAGCAGAGGGTTCGGGGAAAACTATTCCTGCTTGCGCTGCCATAGAGTGGAAATTCTCCGTGGGTTTTAATGAGCTCCTCTGAAGTCCGCGTTGCTAAAGCTCCTATATCACAGAAATTAATTTGAACTGGCTTCTGTCGAGTTCCGTCAATGTGCGTTGATGACCCACGCCTGAGGTGAGTCTGAACAACGCTTTTGAGGCATCTCTATGCAATTTAAACTTGAATTGCCGCCCATTGAAAGCGATAAACCTCCATTATCCGGAGCTAATCTGTGGTCCTAATTGTCCCTGCCTTCGGGAAACTATTCAACAGGCCCGACCGAAGGCAGTGACTGCCTTGGAAGCTCATAAATTAATTCATTAACGTCAATTTAATTGTCTAATAATCCCCGGTCCATGTCAGCTCTGTCCATTGCCAATGCTTGATGGCTGATGGCCAAAAAGCTTTTCGGATAAAAAGAACAACATTTTCCAGAGGCTGGCCGGAGGAATTATGGGGCTTGCAACATGCTGAGAGTTTAGTGCCAGGAGGCAGTCATTCAGTCTCGGTTTGAACGTTTATTATGTGCTCTGTATGTGCAGTTGTTTGGCCTGCTCACTTCCGCTTCCGCTTGACGAAGACGACAACGTTGGCGCTGCAACGACGACACGAAATTCCCATTCAAGTGAATTGCTGCCGCCAAATGAAATGAAAAATTCAACACCGCACACAGACACATCCTTGCGAGGACTCGATCCAGTTGGCAGCACGCCTAACCAGAACGAATCGTCGTCTTGCCTCAGTGGGGAATGCAACAGGCGGCAGGCAGCAGGCGCACGGAGGCAGCATACTGCCAACTAACAAGCCAACTAACTGGAGAGGCTCGGTTTCTGGTCCTGGTCCTGGGTCTGGGCCTGGGTGCTTGGTTTCTGGTGCCTGCTGCCTGGTGCTGGACTCGTGCCAGGCGGCACTTTTGGCAGCAATCGCATGTTGCATGCCACTTTTCGGGGTGGCACAAACGTGACGCCATTAGACGGGCCAGAGTCCTTAGCCTTTCCTCTGCCGTCTGCCAGTTCCTCGGCTGAATTTTTTTTATTGTTTTTTAATGCGACTCGCTCAGAGTTCTCTGCCTCTCTTCGATTTTGGACTCGGGTTTTTTACTCCCATTTTTTCTCCTTTTTTGGCAAAGTTTCAGACCGCACGGCGGCCAATTACAATTGAAGGGCTTACAGTGCATTTAAAAAGTAATTTGTCTGCCGCCCCAAAAGCCGCGCACGTATTTGTATATTTCAATGCAAATGCAAATGGAAATGGAAATGTATATGCAGCCAAGACTATCCCAGGGTGAACCTGTCGTATCGGCCCGGGGGCTGGCCCGGGGTAATCACAGTAACCCGTGTTCACTAATGGTTCTACAAGCCGCAAGGGCAGCCGGTGAGCTCGGGGACAGGCACAGGCACAGGGGCGATGAAATGCAGCCAGGACTTTCTCTCTCTCTCCCTCACACACACACACACATTCTCTGCCACATAATAAACTCGCGCCGGGAAGTATGCAACGGTTACCGAATTCAATCGGCGGTGGGGGCTGAACGGGGTCGGTGGGGGCTGCCACTACGTGTCTGGGGACATGTTAACATGGCAGTCGCGCCAAAAATTATTATTCCCGCCTCGCCACGTACGCTCCGGCATTGCCTTTGGCTCTGGCTCTGGCTTTGCATCTGCGCCGCTGACGCTGCTTTTTGCTTGTTGCATACTTTTAGGCATGAGTGTGAGTGGCGATTTGTCAACACCTAAAAGGACAACATATTTCTTCTCCACGGCGCGGTGTAAAAAAGCTGCCAGCAAATGGCCGGCAAATGGATTTAACAAATGAATTATATATATTTTTATTTGCAACTGATTTGCATTTTATGGTCTCACTGTTTCAATTTCACGGCGAGCCTAGCTTTTTCTCTCCATGTTTACTTTGGCCGATGCTAGTTTTGGCCGCAGCTTGTTTTAATTGCAAAATGAATTGGCCTGGCCGGCCTGGTCGTGGCTTAATGAATGGTGAGCAATTTTTATCTATCAATTAAAGCCGGCGACAGCGAAAGCATTCCAAATGGGAGCACATAAATTCTGACCTAATGGTAATGGACATCTCCTTTATTTTTCACAGTGCCATCTGTGGGGTTCAGCCCTTGGTCCAGGCGAGTTAAGCCCGAGCGGAAATTGAAGCCGTTCGGAAGTGTAAAATTGATTTAGAGACTGGCTGTTAAGCGCGACGTGTGATGTTGTTATTCCGTGGCTACTATTTGCGAACTGACGTCGAGAACCCATAATTTCATCCGTGTCAGTTTCGAGGGATTTCACAGCGCCATTACTCCAGCTGCACACTGTGGCTGCGGCACGTTCCGGCAACTGCCGCCGAAACGCCTAATGACGTTTACACGGCCCAACATAATTACAGTAATAATGTGGCGGAGACTCCGACCTGGCAGTCCGTGGTGGCCACCACGATGATGACATTAGCCAGGTGTCAGGCGACAATTTAACGAGCGACAGCGTTGCATACACATTTGCGCGCAAAGGAGTCGGCCTTTGTGTGCCACATGCAACACCAGCAGCAGCAGGAACAGGAGCTGGGGCAGCAGCGACAAAGCACATTCGTCACGAATCGAGGAAGCAGGAGCCACATTGGCAGCAGCCAGCTCTCTTCGTGCGTGTGTCGGCCAACAATTTTGTATGCTTTTAAATTAGCCAAAGTGTGAAAGTGTCATGTTTCGAAATATGAAATTAACAGAAGCGGAGGCAGAGGCAGGAGCAGGAGTGTGAACAGGAGAAGTGCTCGACGCCAGGACGAACGCGATGCCTCCTCTTTTATGGCTCTGTGTTGTTGGGCGAAAATTAAAAGGAAGTGCACTTCAATTAACGTTCGTTCCTGCCGGTTCAGTTGCCGCTTCTTTGACGGCCTCGAACTCGTTCTTTAAAATCCGGTCAGGAAAACTGGCCGTTCGGCGGGCCTCTTTAATAGATTAACCCATAAAGTAAAGAAAAAACTGGCTGAGACCCTTCATTTGCATGAAAAATTCGTAGCTCACTTCGATGACAATGACAGTTCTCAACGAGTTTTCCAATTAATTTCCATTTAAAAGACAAACCTGGGCCGAGCCCAAAAAACTCCCGGCGGAGCTCGCAACAACGGCATTCGCAAAGGAGCCGGTAAAAGTGGCAGTAAAACTAATTACGAATTCGTTTTCAGATTTCAATTCCGCTGTCAGCGGCAGTCTGAAGCTGCGCAGAGTCCTGTCAAAACGATGACTGAAGGGCTCTCCTCCCGTGGCCCGATACTCCGCTGGCATACTGGGAAATACTGAAAACCGCAGCCGAGTAAGTAATCTTTTCCGGCGAATAAATCACACCATCGCCTGTAGAGTCGCCGGGACTGCAGTCGAAATTAGTGTAAATGCCGCTAAGCTACCTAAAAGTATGCTCAGCATTAACAGGGAGCCCGCAAAAAATCCGGAAATTTACGTACTCTGCTAAAAGTTACTTTGCGCCCTCCGAGCCCCAAAAAGTTGCGACGCGCCGTTAACCGCAGTGGGCGTAAAGGGGCGGTAAGGCAATGCATACATTAAACAACTTTTGGCTCATTGCATTCTGGCCCTCTGGTTCCCTCTGGTTCCCTCTCGCTGCCCCTCTGCTTCGCTGCCACGCTGCTCCAACAAAGGGCCGCCGGCGAAGCGTAAAACGCGGGCAAGCAAAAAGCACGACCCGGGCACGACGAGGCAGGCAGGACGGCGGCAGGAGGGCTGTTCTCAGACGACGGCGTTGACAATGCAACTTGGCCGCGGCCAAAATGAAAAACTTATTTAATTTACTTTGCTTTTTGCCACAGCAGCGGCCATTTAATTCAATTACCCGCCGAGAGTTCTTTTCGAGGGCTATTTATGCCGTTTTCTTATGGAGCCTAATAAAGCAATTAACGGGGTAGAAATTTGTCAAAGACTTCGCGAGCAGATCACCCGCCGGAGAGTCCTTTTGACAGCGAGCAGTCTCTAATGGGCCCGGCGAAGGGCCGTGGATCGATCCTGCTTCGCTTTGTGCGCTCAGCTAAATGGGCAATCAACAGGCTGGAAATTGGCCCGGCGAACTCCGGCGAAGATATGCTCGGAATGTGAAAGAAAAGTTTAAGGGCAATTTTCCTGAAGAAGTTGAAGTGGGTGCGGCATAGTTTGGGGCTGCTTCCATTCCCCTTTAGCCTCACGGCACACTGCTGCATTTGTCTTCCGTACATTTAAGGACTACGATTGTGAACTTGTGCCAGGTCCTGGCACTACAGCTTGCCGGGGCCAGGGGCCGAGCTCGTGAATGTTTTTGTGTCAACATTGTTGTTATTGCTGGGTATAAATGTCTCCAGGAGATCCACCGGAGGTGGGCGGGGACAGAGGACTTGCTCAAACAAATGGGCTGGCTGGCAGGACCCTGAAGAAGGCGGCAGGATATTGCATGCAAGCTTGATTGAGTTTTGAGAGAACATAACCGAAAAAGAGGAAGCGCACAATTTCATAAATTTAATGCGAAAAGCTGCACAAAAAGGACCTCTGGCTGCCAGATCCTTCCTTGGCAAAGGCCCGGACCCGGGCCGCCTGATTTCAGCTTTTTAGCATAGCATTGCTACAAAATTGAATCCGGCTCCAAGGACTGGGCCTCTAATGCAGTTAAAATCACAGTCTTCTCGCACACACACTATCTCACTCAAAAACTAAACCACTGCCGAGATAGTAAGGATAAAGCCCGGCATCCTGCCCCCTGCGCCTCCTTGGCAGTCCATGTCTGCGGCGTTTTTTGCGCTTGATTGAACAGAATGTTGGGGGAAGCTAAATTTAATTTACGAGTTCGACGAAGGGGTTGGGGAATTGGGAATAAGAGAGAAACAGTCGGGGAGCATGAATATTTCATCTGCTCTGTGGCAGCACAAAAAGAGTGCACCAAGCCGGCAGACGCCTAAAAAGCTCTGGGCCCTTGGCTCCGGCTGAAGGACGACCACTGCTCAGTCGTAAACAATTTACAGCCGAAATTGTTAATAAAATTATCAAATATTGTATTTACGGTCAGGGAAATGGCCTGGCCCGGGCCAGGGAGTGCTTTTATGGCGGCAGTTTAATTTGCTGCTTTGGTTTTATGAGCTGTTGAGGCGATAGTTGGTCCGTGACGTGACGAGGATTGAGGATAAGCCGGGCACTGTGAGACAGACTATCCTGAGAGCCAGGCTCAGCAGCAGACAGGGTTAGTTGGAGAGAAAACATAATAATCAGAATCACAATCCGAATCGAAATCACAATTAACCGCGCTACACGCGAACCCAATTAGCTTCGGAACGGGATGCCCGGCATTCCAGCCAGTTCCCCTGGCAATTGGCAGCCGCAGAACGCACAAAACATTTCAGAAAGGACATGTCGGGGGCCGGACTGCACACAGCAGTAGTGCCTGCAGTGCAAATGGCTCCGAAAATATTTTCTCCCAACTAAAAACTAAACTAAAATCCAAATGAAAATATTATTAAATTCAATTGGGCAAACATTACAGAAACATGGACCAGGACACGCACTCTGGCCAGTGGCGAGCGGCGTGGAGAGGAGGAGGTTGAGGAGCATATGCGAGTGTGTGGATGCAATGTGGCGTCCAGTTGGCAACGGCCGCCGCAACAAACGACCAAAAATTGCATTGCCATTTTTACGCGCAATTTGTTTTGCGGAAATATTGTGAAAGTTTTCGAACGAAGGACAGGCTGCCGCGCTGGCGACATTTGGCCAAATTGCACACTAATGTGTGTGTGTGTGTGCGGATGTGAGCGGTTGCTGTGTGTGCGTGTGTGTCGGCCAAATGGCTAACGGCAACTGGCCAGTGGCCACAAATGCTTTATATTTTTATTTGCTTGCGTTATGCGTTGATTTCTGATTGTTTCACATTTTATTTAATGCCCCAAAATGGAAGAGCCCCGATTCGCCCCGCTGGAAACAGAGACGTCAGCCAAATGGAACCTTCGAGAGCCCCATCCGTTGCCGCTTAAACAGAAATGAAGCCATCAATGTCTGGCATCTGGCAACTGCCTCGATTTAATCATCCTGGCGAGCCCGGAGAACCGCCCAAATGGAGTAAGCACAAATCGCTGGCATGCCTCGCCCCGACAGACACATTCGCCGGTCCCCCGCAGGACGAAAGACAGCCTGGAATTGCGGTCTGGGGCAGGACGGAGTGCATTCCGAGAACGGAGTGGCAGTCCAAATCATTGCAAATCTTTTCTAACTATTTGCAATTCAAGCGTAAGTCTCCCCAGCTTCCACACATGTCTATGTACATATATGTACCCAGAATCCTGCGAGGAGTCTTGCCTCATATGCAAACCGTTGGCTGAGAGCCTCGCTCCACCCACGGCCAACAAATCTTGCAATGAATATATTTGGCAGGAGGAAGCCAAGGATCCGGGGAAACAAAAAATGTTGCACACTCCTAGGCGTTGGCGGCGTGAATCGCTTCACTTTGTCAGGAAAAGAAGGCAAAGGCACCGAGCCCGGCACGGCAGCTCCTGCTGCTCCTTGCCTGATAAACGAGAGTGGTCCTGGGTGCCCAGAATTGCACCGTCGTCGTAGCAATCCCATCTGCCTCTCCATGCGGCGGTTTATATTTTGACAATTGCTCCGCTCCGCATGCAGGTAAAGTTTTTTTGTCGCTGCCGCGGAATTGCCAAAGGAAATGATAGACGGCAGTCGGTAGTCGGTTGTTTTCTAGCCGATTTATACACTTGCAGGCGCTCCTTTGTTGTCTGAGCACTGAGCAGGGATGTGGCTAAGCCTAGGAAGCAATTTACCTGCTTACGCGGGCTTTAAGCCTGTCACTGAACTGACTTTAAGGCGCCGGCTCCCTGCTGCACGGGACTCAGTTATTTTTCCATTTCGCAACTTTATTCAAACATAAGGAGATATGCAGTTGCATATTTGCCTCCGCCCGATGGCACACATTTTCTTATAAACATGCCGCTTCTGCTCGACTTGCTTATCATGGCAAAAGTTGCCTGGGGAGAGGCCAGCTCGGAACTGACTGAGAAAAATGTATATAAATAATATGCCAAAGCATTCTTCAGTGATTTTGGCTACGCGTTTTTGCACTTCAAAGTACATCAAATCAATTTTCTTCACTTATTTTCATAAACCCATCGCTGCCCCTTTGCCCGAGCCCCCTCCCCATTTGCTTCTTCTTGCCCCCACATTCTTCTTTTTGGCATCATCATGGGGAAAAAAATTTACCAGAAAAGTTCAATTTTTGAAAAATATTTGCAAATTTCATTCACTGCGCTCGTCCATTCAAATTTCCTGCATTTATGTTGTTGTCCCTTTTGGGGACTTCAGCTGAAGAGGGGAGAAATTTGAGCGGGCAAGGAAGGCGAAAAGGGAAAATAAAGGACAATACAGCGGCGACGGCGGACGAGGGCCAGCAGCTGGGCTGCCTTTGCTCCTGCCTCGCCCCCATTTTCGGCACATTTGCCTGAGCGCAAGGACCTTTTGTTATATTGAGAAGGCAGCAAGAAATTGCGCTAAGATGCTTATCCTTTTTGCCGCTGCTCCCTTTCGCAGGAGCAAAAAATGGTAAAAATGCTCCATTATTATTTTTATTACTTATTTGCTTTTAATACTTCACGGCGACTGTGGCTCCGGGAGAACGAAAGCGAAGGCGAAGGCGATGGCGATGGCGAAGCGAGGACGAACGTCATCCAATCTCAAAGCGGATGTCGTCTACTTTGCATTTTGAGCCGTTTCTACTTATGTGCTTCCTGCTCCTAGTCCCGGACTCAGTCCGGGGCGAGTCCCGCCCCGCCCAGGCATATTTTAAACGATGCTTGTCCTGTCCCGTCCGAAATTATAATACGCCCGGTCCTTGGTCCTCAATCCCCGGTCCCTTGGTGGCCCGGCGTCGCTTTTTTTCGTTTTCATCGGTTGCACTTATTGAAAAATTCGCATCTCACATCAGGAATTGAGGAAATTCCATCTTCATGGCTATCTCTTGGCTTCGATGGCTTTCGGCTTTTTCCATCGATTTGGTCCCATGGTCCTTCCGCTGTCCTCGGTCACCCCCCCCCCCCCCCCCCCCCCCCCCCCCCTGTCACCCGCCTGACTCTTGTTTTAAGTGCAGCCAGTAGTTGGCTTTGTCGTCTGTGTTTATGCAAAAAATTTGTCTACGCTCTGCGCTCATCTTCGCGTCTCCTTCGCCGGCTCAGGCTCCGTCTCCGCCAAAGCTGAACCGGACTGGCCTGGACTGGCCTGGTTCGGTCAGGGCTTTTGTTATTTCTTGTGCTTAAGTAGTTTCTGCTGTTTTTCATACTTTTAGCTTGTAATCACTGTCAATGTCGTCGACGACGGCAGCCAGGACAGCGCTGGCGGTTTTTCCCCATCGTTTTGTTTCTGACATGCTGCTTAAATGCTTCCCAAGATTTAGCTACTTGATGGGGCTTTCCCTCCTTACAATGTTATTAATAATAAGCTATACAAATTTTTCAGTGTCTTCGAAGGGTTCGTCCTGGACTGGTCCGGAATGGCCAGGACGACAAAGGCACTTGAACTTACGAAACGCTTTAGGGATTGATTATCCCTCGGGTTGTATGTACGTACCTGCAACGACAAAGAAGAGGAAATACATTAACTTAAGTTTAAATTGATTGGCATATTTATATAGATTTAACCCTATCTTTACAAGCTATATTTTATTTTATTTGTTGGCTTTTTTTTATGTATTGAAGTATCTCCTAACGAATAATTTAAAGTCAATTGGCAGAGATCCTCGCGACAGTCTAACTGGGCATTTACTCACTCCACCAAGAACTCGGAAAATTTTAATAATAGCAAAAAGTTCAATTGGCATTTCAATATTGTCTTTGACCTTAGCCTTCTATCGAGAAGCCCCGCCCCGGCGGGCGCTACACTCTCACCCATGGATTGGGCGGAGGAGTCCGGGCTGGGAAGATATTATGAGTGTTGCTGGCATTTCAACGATTTTCAGTTTTCTTATTAAATATTCTAGAAATGTTTCGGAATCCAATGATTGTGCAATGGCATGTACGCGTCTGTCTCTCCCCGCGCCTCTCTGTGCTTGTGTGTGTGTGTGTGTGCGCTGGAAAAGCATTTTTCGCTTCCCAGGACTCCAGCGACGACGACTCCCAATGTTGTTTGTCATTTTAAGTCAGTGCCATGGGTAGCTAGTGAGGTGGAACTATGGGCCAAAGGCAGCCGGCGCAAATGGCATTGTAGAATCCTTCGTCCTTCCTCCTTGCCGTTGCCCCCGATCCCATCCCCTCCCTCTCCTCCCTGCGAGTGCGCCAACAACAAAGTGAAAATGAAATGACTCGGAACGAATGGCAAAGCAAGCGTTTACATGAAAAGCCGAGTTGGTCTGCAGCAAGGTTTGGAGCTGGTGCTGTATTAAGGATGAGGATGGGCATGGGGATGGGTATGGGTATGGGTATTGGCATGGGTATGGGGCATTGGTCACACACCCACACAAGCCCAGAGTCACTCTCACGTAGTTTATGTACCTTTTGGCAGCCAATGAAGCATGCCCTAATTGCTCCTACAACTTTAAGCAAAAGGTTTCTGAATTTTAAAGCAGGCTAAAACATCTAAACGGCGTTTAAGAGGAACAGAAAGGGATGTGATTCAAAATAACAAGAGCGGTAATTTGCATGGAATAAATTGTTACTTATGTACCTTAAAAAGAGGTATGTTGTAACCTGTTGTTGTACTATGATTAATATCAAATAGAATGTTTCAGTAGACTAACTTATATTTGGATGTAGGTATAAACTCTATTTTAATCTCTGTTTGCAGGCTTTTCTTTTACTCTTCTTAACTCTTTATAGTAATTTCAATTTTAAAGCTTGTTTCAAGGGCCAATGGCGTGGGTTCGTCATAATAAATCACAGCCCCTACTGCCTGGGGCACTAGTGGCACTTCCAAATTAATTAAGCGCTCGAGTGCCAAAAATTATGCAACCAAAATCAGTGAATTGTATGCATGACTACATATGCGATAAACAGTCCACTAATTTCCCGGCAGTGCCCGGTTGCAAGTTTTGGAAAATAAAAATAAAATTCACCAAAAAGACACAGACCAACTAATTTTACAATGATTAGGGAAAATTCGGATCGAATTGCGAAACAGACACAATCACAAGCGACACAGAGAGGCGCGAGGCCACCAATCGAGTGCAGTGTAAATATCCTGCGGCTTTTAGTTTATTAATTTTTTGTCAATGGGTCTTTTTGCTCATATGCCGTTGCTGTTTGTCTGCCTGTCACTGATAATACATTCCCGGCACTAGTCAAACAACAAAAACTAACGTGAAAAAATAAACATTTAGTCGACTGCCTCTCCGAATGCCCTAAGCGCGTTTTTGTATGCGAACCTTTAAGCGTCATTTAATTAATAATTCTGCTCCGCCCGCGGCTGACATCGGGAGCGCTGCCACTGTCATCGGGGTTATTATTGTCATGTTGCTGGCTTTGCAAATTCGGGTTTTTCATTTTCAAGCCACCTGCTTTTCGTGTTACAAGTGTGAATGTTGACGGCTTTAATGTGTGAATCTCACTGCAAGGAACCTTAAAAAGTCTCATAAATAATATATAAATATGCGTCCGATATGACATAATCTTGGAGAAAAAAAGTTATATGTGTAAGCCTTACTCAGAACAATTGTAATTTCTATTGTTTATTCTCAATTCCTTTTACAGAATCCATGTTTTATTACAGCGCTAATTGTTTAGAGGCTACGGATAGCCCAAGTGTTAAATTTGTAAAATTATTTAATCGAACTGTTCACTATCTCTTAATGTATGCATTGCCATAGCCCAGTTATTTAGGATTCAAATTCACAATCCTGCGCAAACATTAAAAAAAAGGAATTATTCCCTCTAAAATTTGTGCACACGGATGCAATTTAATATTTTTAATATGTCAATTAAATGGCGGAAAAGCGGGGAAGGACGGTGGTAAATTGGCATAGCCGACAATCGCTGACAGGCAGAGGCTGCTTATAATAAACAATAAAGCTGGCTGCTGCATGAATTAAATAAAATATAGCTGAACATTTGTTTAAGAGCTGATAAATGCACGGGTCGAGATGGGACTCTGGTGGCGGGATAGAAGCGGAAACCGAGCTAGAGGAAGGGGTCAGTGGGTCCAGGCTTTTAGGCGGCGACCGATACTGAGCTATAAAAATATTGAATTTTACGACTATGCACTTGGCCATAATTCCATCAGGACGAGCGCAATCTTTAAGTCAACCAACTAAAGCCTTGGCATCGGCTCCTGGTGGCTGCCACCTCCTCTAGGCCAAGTCAAGTGCTTAAGGCAGCTCAAGGAGCGACGAGGATGAGCATGAGCGCGAGAACGAGTGCTCCGTAATGCACATGAAAGGAGACTTGAGCCATAAAAAGAGAGCGGAGAAAGCAGAGCTCCGCCCGCGTCTCCCGTCAGACACACAAAAAGGCACTCGTCAAGTCCATGACGACGTCGACATCGGGCAGCCCAGTCCCAGTGCCAACTTCAGGCCACCGTGGAGGTGCAAGCAGGGGCGCAGTTTAAACGACTTAAGCGCCAAAGAAATCATCATTAAAGTCTCGCCTCTGCCAGGAGGAGTTGCTGCGCTGGAGCTGGAGCTGGGGGCGTGGCCCTGCAATCGACAATGCTGGTTAAGTCAAGTGTAGGTCGTTGGTCGGGTCGCGCTCCCCCAATGGGTTCAGCTGCGCGAGCACGGACTTGGGGATGTTGTTCCTCCGCTGCACTCCGTCTTCCCCGGATTTCGGAGAAGACTTAAGTAAATAGAGTTCAAAATGAAATGCAACCAGCCGCGAGTGAAGTGCAGGGGCTTCTGCTGCCTGTCATCGATCTGGTAGGAGCCAGGCAACAGCCAGGGCCAGCAGGGGAATCCAGCCCACCTCGGTCAGCCTCCCAGTGGGATGGTAGAACGATGTGGGTGTGGAGCTTTAATGCCTTGTCTGCATTTGTTTTCAACTGTCCGTGCGTGCGCTATTTTAATTAACATGCAAATCCAGTTGAAAATGCCAATTTATGCTTGACATAATATACCGAGAAAAAAGGAATCAACAAACAGCAAACAGACACTGCACACAGTGCTAGGCACAATAATATGGACAATTGCAATAACCGATCGGTTGAGTGAAATCGAGGATGATTCCATTCAACTTTTGCTTTCATTCCCACATTTCTCGTTCATAAATCAACTCCACGGTGTATATTCGTTCGTACTCGTGTGGGCCAGCATTGTGTCTGCTCCTTCTGGCAGACAATATACATATAGTATATGTGTATAAATGATTATATAATAATTACACTTTTTCAATTGAGGGATATCCGAAATCAGTGCGTGCGCCGAGACACGCATGACCAGATTATTGTTATTATTGTTGAGTATTTTTTATATAATTAATTTTTTTGCCGCCTGCTGGTTTGATTTTTACATTGAACTGACAGCATTATTGTCGGTTCGGGTCCACCGGTCGCCTTCGGCCATTGTCAGAAAGTAAATATGAAAAATTATGTACGGCAGAGTAAAATAATATGAAATAAAACATTAAAACAATTTTAATGATTGCTTTTTGTCACACGCCTCCAGTCCAGTCCACTGCATAAATAAGTTTTAATTTGGTTTCATAATCAGAAGTGCAATGCATAATAATCGCTTTAATGAGACGACCTGACAGCGACAAGGGCCCCGCCCAAGACCGATTCATCAGCGTCCGTCAAAGCGCCGGGTGCGGGGACTCCCCGAGAGTCCTGTGAGTAGTAGGTCCTGTGAGTGAGCGGGCGTAGAGCACAAAGGCAGTCAGGTAGAGTCAAGTCAATTTGATAAAAATTGAAACACCTGCTTGATTTCACGCCTGATTTAACTTTGGCCATTGTCCTGCTCCGCCCAGGAGCAGCTCCACTCCTTGGCAGCAGCATGTGTTTGCAATTTAGCAAACAACGGGGCAAACTCGATAAGTTCGCTTCATTCTCCTCGGCAACCACTTGACGCTGACTGGCTGACTGGCCCGACTTGAGTGAGTTGAGCTGAGCTGAGTTGCACCGGGCTGAGGTGGGACGGCAGATTGCCGCCGCCTGATAGGGAGCGGTGAAAAAGTCCTGGCCCTGTGGCAATTTGTCTTTTGTTTGAAGTGAAATTTGCTGTTTGTCATGGCTTGAAAATTTAATGTGTCTGCCCGGCGGCGGCAAGTGCTCGGTAGTGGTGCGCTGTGGCTGTGTGCGGGTGGCCTGGCTCCGGCCACTCCGGGCATTAGTTGAGTGTTCGATTTTAAATGGCTCCTGGCAGGACATAATTACGACTGCCAAACAATATTTGGTTAGACATCAGCCATAACAATTGCGGCGGGCATTCGCTTACTGAGAAGCCGAGCACCGGATACTCTTTCATGGCAAATTACCAAGGCTTAACTTGGTTCTGCCAGCCTCGCGGCAAGTGTGATGCTGCAGCCGGGCTCTTGGAGCCCTCTAATAGAGTTAATAGCTCCAATGCCAATGCCATAAGCCATGCCAGACCTAAAGACATGGTAATTAGTGGCTCACACGCACGCACTGACGCACTAACGCACTCGCACCCGCACCCGCACCCGTCCTCGCCCTTGCCCTCGCACAGCCGCATGCTGTAAGGCAGAATTTATGCATTTGCGCTCCGGCTGCTGCTGCTGTCGGTCTGGCCTGCAGCCGCCTACGAGTGTGCCTTGCTTTATTTTAAATGCTTTTAATTGTTGTGTCAACACACATACGCAGCAGCACACAGCACGGAGATACGAGGCGGGTGCAGGGGGCGGCTGTCAAACCGCAACGCGCCTAAATGCATGCTTTAAAACTTGTTTGCCTGCAAAGCTAATGAGCTTTGCCATTACACAACAAGCCTCCCCTCATGCGAGTGTAAGTGTTAGTGTATGTGTGTGTGTGTGTATATGTGCTTCGCACTTTGTTTGCGGTTGTGTCATTACCAGCAGGCGCCACATCCACATACACATACACATGCACAGCCCCTGGGCAAGCCGTCAAGACGACTAGGCGGGGCCAGGGCAGGGGCCGGAGTTATTACCATCGACTAAACATAAGTAAGCGATATTTGGCCAGGGGAAAGGAGTGCGGGGGATTGCGGCAGAGGCCAAATATTAACTCATTTCGGCTTAAGGAGACCCCGAAAAACGCAACCTCTCTGGTTGAGCCCTGGATGTGGGTTCAATTTGGGGAATTAATTTAATTAAAATTGATTAGAGAACATTGCTGACAGGCGACCGCCTGTTTTTAATGGCGATTTTAGGGAATCGATGGGAAATAATTTCTATAAACGCGTTTAATTTAATTAAACAATTTGAAAAGCACAACAGAAAAAAGCGCTATTTGTCTTTAATTTGTGCATGTCTGATTAAACTCGGCATTATAGCCGATTTTTCATATTTTTATTCCTATACGGTAAATATACGCGTTTTTTGCCTCTACACTGCCCATACCCTTTCCCATAGTTATTTTTCATGTTAATTAATTTTGTAATTAAATATGCATTTATGGCCTGGCGCGAACATAATTCATCTGCCACATCCACGAGCATTCGTATATGTTAATGTATATCCGATACATGCTTATGCCATTTTCAATATATTTATCTGTGCTCTCATTTATATTTGCATATATTTCTAGCCAGCGGCCATGTTGACACATGTTTGAATCGTAAATAAATAATGCGGCAAACAAACAGGCAGCAAAGGACCCGGCCAGGGGACGGAGCAGTACATTTCAAATAAATATTAATGGCTGCGAGACCAGGCGCAAATGATTTTCATGTAATTATACAAATAGCTAATTATTTTTGATTTTTAATTAAAATTAAAATGGCCATCGGCGAGGCGGAGAAAGTCCATTAAGGAAGAGCTGCCAATTACAAGATTAGCCTCGCAGAGAGCACAAAGGAGCCAGTGAAAAAGAGTGTGGAAAACACTAAACAAATTCAGTGCAAAAAATATATATTTATATGCAGATTAAACTGTGCCCCATCACCATCATCACATCATCCTGCTCGCAACTCAATGCAAATGATCCTGTAAAATGGATTTCCAGTGTTCATCAAATGCGCAGCTCATCAATCGAGGACAGTTTTTGTTATTTGCGGCGCGGAATCATTTGTCCGTCGGCACAATTATAATTATTATATTATTATTATAATTCGCCACTCGCATGTCTATTTGTTTTAATGGGAATGCATAAATAAATGCCAAATTACATTAATAGCATTTGTTCAATGCTCAGCCATGACTTCCGCCTGTGTGAATTGTTCAGTGGCGAGCGAAACAATTTTTGGAATTTAACCAATGTTCAGCCGCTCGGAGAAATGTTTTCCACTAAAGTTAATTAACAATTGTTTTGCACAAGGACAGAGCGCAGGGACAGAGCGATTGTTGTGGTTCATTCGGAATGTATTTTAATGGATTGTTTGTCAGGGATTAGCAATTGGCAGTGGCAGGCACTGGATAAAGTCGCAAATGCAATGTTTAAAACCTTTGCTTCTCGGTTCTGCAGACTCCCAACTCCCAACTCCCGACTCTCGACTTCCACACCTTGCCTTTCGGTGTTCTGACCATCTGTCCCTTGGCCCATGAGCCCGTACAGTTTGCCAAACATTAATCAATCCAAAATAAAAAAAACGAGGCTCATAGAATGTATACATTTAATCTACCAGAAAACACTTGCTGCAAGTCCCTTGCTGGGGAGTAAATATGAAATTTAAGTAATTGTTTTCGGGGTCATGTCAGGACCAATCATAAATCATGAAGGCTGTTCCATAGTTTTAGGCGCCCGCATAAAGCCCCATTAGAATGTAAAATTAAACCAAGGGCTTGCCAAAGGATACTGCTCCGGCAGCGGATAAGGGATAATGCTGGAAAAGTTGCTCGAGCGTGGCAACAAATTGCAGGTGGCCCGACTCGTCCCCTGCGAAGATGTGTGACAAAAAAGCAACAATCACCATTAGTGTCACATGCCGTCATCAATCATCGACTGGACTATCCAAGGTGGACACTGGGACGCTGTGTTGCTCAGTTTAAAGTGCTTTTAACTAAGTAGATGAGTCCCTTTGTTTTCCGTGGGCCATGTCAGTGTCAGCTGCTGTATGCTCTAATATTTCCGTGTTTGGTTTTGTCAAAAGGAGCCGAGCTTGGGCCAAGATCTGCTCCCAGCTGACAGGTGCTAATGAAGTGTTCACCACTGACTCGGCGGATTTTCGCTATATTTTTGTAATTGTTTCCACCGCGTTGTAGCACTCGGATGTCATCATTTATCACGAAATAATTAAAGGTCTAGCAACCTTCAAAAACTTTCTCGCAAAGTGCAGCCAAAGTTTGGCACCAAGTAAGCGAGAGCGGAATAACTTTTTCAGGTGCGCTTCAAACTCGCAAAAAATGTTTACAGATATGCAACTCAGGGGGAGCGGCTCGGTGCGAGAGGGACGACAAAACACTGGGTAATAACTGCCAAAAAGTTTTCGCCTCCCACCCGTTGTTGTTGATGCTGCTATTGTTATTGTTGTTATTGCTGTTGCTGTTGCTGTGGTTGTCTCTGGCTGCGACTTCAAAAATATAATTTATGGCCCCATAGCCGCGGGTTCAGCCCGACCATCGATAAGGTGGCTGAAGTGGCAAGATATTTGTTCTTTTCCGGGGAGCCCAAGCACTTATGGGCGAACTTTTTCCCCACATGCCTGCGTCTGACAAAACATTGTTGCATAGTTTTGGGCACCTGCCGGGTGGCGTGGGCCGAGGATGCAGTTTTTTGAGGGCCAGCGGGGGCCAGGAGGATCGCTAATAGAAATAGGAAATGTTTACAAAGTATTTTCATAACTGCAGGCACTGACACCTGACACAGACAAACACAGTCACAGACACAGGGCTGCACGTGTATGTGTGCGCCGGAGGGCGTGCAATAAATAAGGCAGACGGATATTCCAGGGCGGCGGGGGCGGTACTTAAGCAAGAGGGAGACGGCTAGCTGGCATTCTGACACTCTGGCTAAATAATTTCGCACACGCATCTTAACCCTTCGGTGCCCTCGACTCGCTGTGCCCCCTCGCCGTCTCTCAGACTCTACGTCTCTCCGCCTCACTGCCTGTCTGCCTGTTTATGTCTGCCCGACTCCTTTTGCCAGGATAAATATGAAAAACATGCTAAAACTTTCAGGGCAACGTCTTCCCGGCGCACTGCCCGCCCTTGCTGCCTCGTCCTGACAGCGTCTGCTGTCTCAGCAGCATTTTTTAAGGTGCAACATTGCAGGTGCATCATCCCCCGTCGCTCCGTCGTCGCATTTTGCATAACAAAAGTGCAAGCTCATTTCTCGGCCGCCCGTGGAAAAAGAACGTGGGCGTGGCAGCTACGTCGTCTTCCTTTTTTTTTTTACCAGTTGCATGCATGAAATTTAATGGCACCCACTTTGTTGTTGTCGCCGGCGCGACACCCCGGCGATGTTGCGTCCCTGTGCAAAGCATTTCGTGCTGTTTTGGCATGTGAATTATGTATCAGAATTTCGCTTCTTTGCTGCGACATAGCAGGCGGGAAATTATTCTTCTTGCTTAATTTAATGTTGAGCGAGATGAAATATGAGTTTCCTGCTACGAGCCTGAAATCTGGCTAATAAACACGCATCCACTCGGGGCCACTGGCCGACACCAATATACGATAACCGGGACCAATAGCTCCGACATTCGGGCCATGTGTAGATTAAATGTTTAAAAATTAATCGAGCCAAACCTTTCGCAGCCGGATACCCTTCACACTTGCCGTTTTCGTTTGATTTATGGCCCGGAGGAGTCATCGTCATCGTCATCGTCGGCGTCGTCGTCAGGCTTTTTACTTTAAATGCCGCAGGACGACGGCAGGACATGGCGAGGGGCAAGGGTGCTGCCAGCAACAGCACAACAATTTCAAATTGCCAGCTCAAATTTTTTGAAAGGCGGCGACATTTTTGGCAAATTTATGTATTTGTCACATTGCTGTTGTAGCAACATAAAAAACCCTCGGTGGGGGCAGCCAGCTTTTTGCCGCAACATTGTTTTTGCCCTGCCAGCCTGCTCCTGCTCTAGCTCCTGCTCCTGCTCCTGCTCCTGCCTCCTGCCTCCTGCGTTCTTATTGTTGCTGTCTCTCTGCATATGATTTATTGCAAGGGGAAATGCATGTGCCCAGGCAGCAGGAGCGACAGGAGACGGGAGAGAGGAGGCAGTGGCAGTGGCAGTGGCAGATTCCTGCCAGTTTCAGGGCATTTGGCTGCAACAAAACGCAAATTTGTCTATTTCGTCAAAACGGTCGACAGGCGTTTGGGGTTTCAGTTGCCAGAAGCCTGCCAGCCTGGTAGCCTGGTAGACAGTGAGCCTGCGAGTCCAGGGCGTCGTCTGCTGTTGACATTTCCCGGGCAAACCAAACACAGGAGAAGACTCCTCTCTATTTTGGTGTGTCGCTTTTTTGCAGAGCCTCGGATGCATGGCAAAGTTCAGCGCGAAACCAAGACAAATCACAAGCTTTTATACAGGGCAAATTGTCTGTTGTGTTTTTTGCCCCGACTCGGCGGCCATAAATTATGCTGGCAAATTTTTTCCTGTCCCCCATTCTATCGCCGTGTATGCATGTGCAACATTTGCATGCCTTGACATGCTTTAAGCACCCAAAGATCCTGTGCCAGGGACTGGGCCTGGGCCTGGCCACGCCCACAAGGTCACGGCTCAAGGGCAAAGGGCGTCCAGGGAAGCCGAACGGAAATTGATGTGTCTGCCACCCTCAGCGCCTCCCATTGAGCCACCAGGGCTAAATAAACTTAATTTTTAATTTCAGCCCCGAAAGGACGAGGCGGAAAACAAAAATATGAAGAGTGAAAGCAAAGAAAAATGCGTTAAGTTCTTTCGAACCCACTCCTTCGGCGCCCCGGGGCCCTGGGGGAGGTAAGAAAAGGGTTTTTCTTTTTCGGGAGGAAGTGCAAAGTTTTGTTTGCCCAAAATCAACAAATACAAAAATGTTGGTAAAAATTTCGCCTTTCTCCCCGTCTCTTCCGCTGCCGCTTCTGTATGTATATTATATTATAAGTAAACACATATACATGCACATAAATATTTGCCGTAAGACAAGATATGCCGACGTCGTGCTTTTAGTTCTTCCCCTGGCCCGAGCCAGGTCCTGGTCGTGGTCCTGGTCCTGGCCTGTTCCTGTTCCTGTCCTCAGTGTTTGTTTCTGCCTTAGTGCCAAAAGTATATTATTTATCTACGAGTGGAGGAAATAGCAAGTGCTCTGTGTGTGTGTGTATGTTTCGTATAAATGTTAAGACAAACACAAGACAGCAAGGCATACATACATCCTCCCCCACACAGTCCCGACATCCCCGACATCAAGTACAAACAACGCGGCTTTCAATTAGAACAAGCGAAACGCGCAAAATTAAAAACACGCAGTGCAAGCCAAACAACCAAGCCGAAACGGGCCTGGGCCTGGAGTATCCATCCCGGAGTCCCTCCTCCTCCTCGCTAGTCACTCCACCAAATGAAAAACTCAAATAGAAAGTCGGACGAGCTTTTTTCAGCCCGGCAGCATAGATTTTTTCGGGATTTACCGACCCAACCAGTGGCTGGAGCGCGCAGCAATTGAATCCCTCGGTCGCTCACGAGTGGAGCAGATCCAGCATAATTGTTGGACAATCGCCTGAGCTGCCATCTCAAGCGAGCAGCGAAGCGGCTTAAGTTGCTGCAATTAGAACGGATGCAGATAGAGGAGAGATCTAGCCCAGGGTTGTATAGGGGATGAAGGACCTTTCTCGATTTCTCGAGATTTTTGGCGCAACAGCGACTGGACAAGACCAAGTGAGCCGCTGCAGTTCACTTGCAATTACGTCTACAAGTTGGCCAAGGGGTCCCAAGATAAATACACTTGGTCCCGGGTCAGCCTTAAATTGAGGCGGCTAATGAAAAAATGAGGCAAGGACAGAGCCAAACGGAAGCCCTGGGAAATATGAAGGCTGGGTCTGGGTCTTGGTCTGGGTCTGGGTATAGGAATGGGTCTGGGAATGGGTCTGACTGACTCACTGACTCCCTTTTGCCTTTTTCAATTTTCATTTTCGCAGCTAAACTGTGAAACAATTTTTAATTAACACTTTCGAGTTGAGCAGCGGCAGCGAAAGAAAGAAAATACAGCGCAAATACACGCAGATACCATATATATAACGAGGAGAAAGAGCGAAGATAAAAGGAGCGAACCGGAAAGGAGCAAAACCTCATTGTGTGTCTCAAGTTTTCCTTTTCGGGTTGCTTGAGTTTGGCTTTCTCTTTACTTAGCTGCTGTATTTTTTAATTAATTTGGCATTTATTGGAAAAGGGTTCCCCAAAGTTCTGCCCTGACCGCCTCGCCCCGCCCGCCCTTGGCGTTTCATTAATCTAATGCACTGGCCGGGACACACCTGAAGTTTAGCCACTGAACGAGGACAACAGGCGGCCAGCGGTGGTCATTTGTCTTGTGCACACCGAGCGAGTGCAGTGCAATATTCATAAAATAAAATGAAATTAGTCAGCGGATAGGGTACATCGGATCGGACTAGTTATGAGCTACTAGACAGGCGGTAACAAGCCAGCTAGCGGGCAGTGCCAGGAGCAGCGTTTGCAATTCTTTTAATTAAATTCCGCGAGTGCAAAGTAGGGGAGTGCGTTCCAGCACGTCCGCTTATTCAGTGAGGGTAATTTGAAATTCCAACTTAATTTCAGAGGTTGCTTTGCCGGGGGAGTCCTACACGTTTAAGCTTTTAAAAACCTCGCTAAGACTGCCGCGGCGCAAAGTATTTATTAATTGTTATTTATTTACATTGCGCTTGCGGTCACTGCACGGACAGGACGGTATATGTTTTTTTTTATTTGTCCAGTTTTATGGTTGGTTAGCCAAAAAACCAACTTCACGGAGCTCCCTCTCATTTGCCTGTGTCATTCCATAGTCCTGTCCCTTCTCTATTTGCTTCTAAGGCATCCTCCTTCGGGCTGCCCGGTCTATAGTCCATTGTCTTGAGCTGCTGCTACTTGAGTTGCATTTGTAATTGCACTTCACTCCAGTTCAGTTCAGTTCGCTTCGGTTTAGTTCGCGACGCGCGTCTGCAGAACAATTGCTGCAAGCGGAGAGACAAATTGATGGCATGCTTCATTCCTCCTCCGTTCGCTGTTGCCCGAAATAGCCAACAAAAACTGAGACTGAGACTGAGACCGAGACCGAGACCGAGACTGAGACTGAACCTGAACCTGGGCCCACTCCCACTCCTACTTCCGAAAATACCCGCAACTGCAACTGATGTCTGCAATTAATTATCGAAAGTGGGCGCGGTCGTCAAGTGGGCGAGAGTAAGTAAGCGAGGGCCGAGGACCAAGGACCTGGGACCTGGGCCCTGGAACCTGGGACCCGGAGTCCATGGGGTAATCAATGTAAAGAGCGGATATATATTTTGTTTCGCTAAGAAGTGCAGCCCCATTGAGGCCAGGAGCAGACACGGTTTTTGTTGCAGGTGTAAATAATTGAAAGATAGTTGCTTCTGTAATTAAATACAAAAGCGTGCGGTGACTGCAGCCCGCTACCCCCAACCCCGGTCAATAGATCTGCTGGGGATACTGATATTGTTGTTCATTAGGCGAATGGACTTACGCTCTGTCAGGACTCGAACGTAACGTCACTTACCTGCAAAGAGAAGAGAGAAGAAGCGGGGTTGAGCCAATGTTTTAATTAAATATTGTGTACGAAATTGAAATTCCCGCCAGATCCCTATGACTTCAATAAATCATCCCGGCAAACAATAAATGAAATATGCGAGTGTAAATAGGGAAGACATTTAACGGCAGCGGCGGCACTACAATGCGAGACCGAAGCGGGAAATATCCATAGCGTGCCGCGTTTCCTTGTATCGTGTGTCATGAATGCAAACACAGCGGCGGCAGGAAGCAGCCACACATAAACAAGTGGCAGAGGCAAACAATCAAACAGAGCCTGCGGCCAGGCAATAAAAAGAAGCGACACTGAGCTGGCGGATAGGAAAACAAATTAAAACATTCCTACACACACTCTCCAGCTGGGAAGCAAAGGCACCGGCACAGACCGAGCGCTGTGCCAGTTGGGGAACTGTAGGTGGAAGTGGAACTGGAAATTGTAGGCGGTCTAAAAGAATGCCGGGCCAGGCCAAAACAAAAGAACCGAGTGAGCCCCAGGAGCTTCGAGTTTCGAGCTGCGAGCTGCGAGCCACTGAATTGAGTCACTCGCTAGGCTCGTTGAACAAAATCAAAAGGACATTCATTTATAGAGTTGTCGGCTGGCTGGCAGGCAGAAGGACCTGCCGCCACAGTTGCAAATAAATTCTTTTGCCATTTGTTTGCCCGGCCTCAGCCTCACTCCGCTGCAAATATGAAAGGAGCGTGCACACAGATACACACTCAAAAAACTGTTGCACACCGCACGGCGCACCGTTGCTCATTTTACGGCTGGCCGGCCGGCCGGCTGGCTGACTGGCTGACTGGACTGCTCCGGTCTGGTCTAGCAAGGACTCCTGCCAGCCTGCCTGCACATTGTTTGAATGCCAGGACTCGGAGGGGTCGGAGGGCCAGAAAAAATGGGCAAAACGAAGCAAACACGGCTCGGCTGCAAGTTGAGCAAATATTTGTTTAAAAACTTTACGTTGAAATGCATTTGCGGTTGAGTGCCAAACGTTGCCTGGCCATGATAGGGAGACTGCCGAAAAAGCGTAGTAAAAGGAGCTGAATGTTGAAAAAATTGCTCTTAAAAAAAGAGAAAGGAATCGTGGCTGCCAGAGTCAATGCGGGCAAATTGCTTTTGAGTGTTTTGCCCCCAGACAGCCAGCGCTGGGAATGCCGCTGTGGCAATATCCCAACTTCATGCAAACGTCTTGGGCAAGGCAGAGTATGACGTGAAAGATTACGAAGGCTTCAGGGGTCAGTTTATTAATACATCCATTCCATATTCCAGTGCCGGGACTACGGCAAACATTGCCTAGTTTCGAGCCCGGGCCCTGGCCAAGTAATCCTAGCCGGCAAAAGCCTGCCATGCATAATAAACCGAGCTTTACATCGTTAAGCTGTCACTCAACTAAGACGATTCCCTGGATCCCGGACGAACACTGCCGGCAAGTGGTAAGTGGCAAGCGGAAAGTGGCAAGTGGCACCCGGCGTTACTCAGCTCGATCAATATTTGCACGGAATTTAATGTATCAATTAAAAATTATGAAGTTTACTAATATGTAAGAGCACGTTCCGCAGATTCCGGCAGATCCAAGGCGGTCTTGGGTCGGCATTAGTGCGCCACTTGGTATGCCGGAGCCTTTTGCTATTGTGTGTATAATAAAAAGGCACAGGCACAACTACAGCTATGGCCCGGCCCTGGCAGGGCCACAGGACCGGAGCCCAGGATCTGTGTTTACCCAAGGATATTGCTGTGCATATTGAAAAGCGACGAAGGCAGCCAGGACGAGGCGGGCTTAACGCTCGCCCTGGTCAAGGCGTACACTCGGTCCTCGCCCCGTAAGCAATTATGCGACTCGCCCGGGCCCTGCCTCTCTCATCCTGGCCCAGCATGTGTGTGTGTGTGTGGAATTATCGTCGGCGGCAGGACTTGCATCTTAATGGAAATGGATTCAACGGCAATTAACATAAGCAAATATATATACAACGGGTTCGGTTTGGGTCGCTCCAGTGCTCCGTGCTCGGTGTTCAGAGTTCAGTGCTCAGTGTGTGCTGCTGCCTGTACGTGCGGGGCGTTCTGCGGTTCGGGCCATACGTGGCCTCTCCAGAAGACGGCCGGGCTGTAATGGCCTTATCATAAGGTGGGCGGGCTCTTTGTGGCCGTTACACCTCCAACCCGCTCTAATCGTAGCCGTGTCGAAGAAAAATGGCTCTTTTAATTTAAATGCAAACACGTTTGACTATGGGCTGGCCTCGCCTCGCTTCGCCTTGGTTTGCTATGCGGGGATTTATGTGATAATCGCTTAAGTGAAAATTTAATTGCGTACTTTATGGATGGGTTTTTAAGAGATTGCCCGAGCTTAGGCCCGGCCCCGAGTCACATAAAGCAAAATTTATGTAATTTTTAAGTAAGCCAGGCAATGGCTGCAGACGGAGGCCGACACCGACGGAGGCAATGACGTTGCGTAGGCTTAATTCCGATTTTAATGACAGTGCGCCTAAAAGTGAGCCATAAATTTCCAGGTGCGGCGGAGGCAGGGGCTTCGCGTGAGATATGGAGATGGAAGCTGGTCCGTTTTTCTTATGGGGGCTTAGATGGCATTAGACTTGCAACGGCCAAATATTTGTAATTGCCTAATGCTTCAATAAGCCTTGCCCCGCCCTGTCCTGTCCTGTCCTGCTCTGCCCTGCCCTGGCACTGGCATCTGGTGGCCGTAATTATGCACTACAGGAATTACGTGCAAACAGCCGAAAGGGCAGCGCCTGCCGTTATTAATATGTATTATTAATATTTACTTAGGTCAGCCGTCCCGCTACCAGCTACCCGCTACGAGCTTTCCGCTCCCTTCCAGCTCTTGACGCAAGATGAAAGCTTAGCTTGTAATACATTTCGCTTTAATAATGTGCCAACAAGGGTCCTGCTCCGCTTTCTTTTGGGGGTCCATAGCCTGTGTTTATTTTAATGTGCCCCGGTAATTGCTTGACCAAAGGATTTTTTAATTAAAAACGTTGTATGTACATGCAAAGGGGCCTGCTTCCCGGCTCCCCGTCTGCTGGTGGAAATAATGAAATTTTTATTATTAAAAAAGTGGCTGAGCAAAAGCGCGGCTTACATGGCGGATGGTTAATATTTGCTTAGGCCAGCCAAGCTAATGTAGCAGCACTTCCTCACATTGCTCTGGCGGGCAGTGAGCTGCAAATTTCTTAATTAGCAAAAGTTAGCCGGCCATCGATGAAGATTCCAATCGCCACAGAGCGAGAATATTAATTTCCTCTGCACCGCCCCGCCCCGCCCCGCCCCGGCGTGGCAATCACTTTGCTAAGCTCCTGTCCGAGGACGCAGCTGTGCAAACGAACACCAATCAGATGACCAGTTTGGCGGCTGGCTGGCTGACTGGCTGGCCAATAAATTATGCGACATCGCCTACGCTTAGGCTTTAAACAGCGCCGAAAAAAAGCGGCGAACATAATTTCTGCAACTAATCCTGCGGCAGTCGCATTAATATTTATACAAAACAAATTTATGGCGAAATAATTGGGGGCGAGGCGGTGCATCTGTTGTCACACATTAATGCAGAGAGAGCTCGCAGTTAGGAGCTGGTCCGCGCCGGGTGACTGAGCGGACAAATGTCGCACAAATTAAAATCAAACGCTAAGCCGGGGCTTAATTTAATTATACAAAAATAAAATGTCAGTAACTCAATTAAATTTTAATACCATGCGGGGAGGGGCGCCGGGCCAGCGAGCTCTCTGACCCGCAGGCGGTCCATCCAGCTCCATCCCCAGCCATCCTTCCCAGAGCTAAGCTGAACTAACATTGAGCGTCCCGGGGCCTGGCCGGTCTCGACCCGGGCGCAGTAAAAATAAATTTTCATTTGCAATTTCAATCAGCGCTAATCCCTGGCCAAGCGCATGCGGCGGCCTCATCCTGGGCCCCAGGATACTCCCCTCCTGCACGATTGCTGCGTGATTTTTGCCAACTGCAGGCGTGGCTAGTCCGAGCCAAAGCCGAGGCTGGCTTAAAAGTGCAAACAAAATTAAGCACGTACGCGCCCAGTCCGCAGCTTGGTCCGAGATTAAAGCTGTCCAAACTGCGTGAGACACAATATATCCTTATCTGGGATCTGCCGGAGCGGCAGAGCGGTAGAGTGGTGGAGCGGTGGAGGTGCGGGGTGCGGGGTGGCGGAGGTGCCCCGACCCCAGACAGTTGGACTGTTGTTTGCGACAATAATTCTCTATTTAAAGTGGGCACGACATCAAATGGATACAAAGCCAGCGGACGGAGGCTACGTGTATGGTTCTTGGCCAGAACTAATCCCCTGTCGATTAAGTAAATGCCTGTAACGTTTGTTTTCCAGCCAGCAGACGGGAACACGACTAGGACGAGGGCCTTGGCCTCAGACTCGGACTCGGTACAGGGCGGAAGCGGACCTTCGCAGTTCATTGGGATTAAAAGATTCCGTTGTGAAATTCGTTGTTGTTTGTTGCACCCCAGGAGGGTCAAGGAGCAGCTTCTGGCAGTCCTGAAGGAGCTGCTGCTGTTGCTCTTCGCCTAGTTAAATGAAAGTTGAGGCCGTGGTGGCCAAATGTATGCAATGTAAATTTCGAACACGAACAGACACGCTGGGACGAGAGCGGCTGGCGGCTGGCAGCGTGGCAAGTTTTGACAGCTGTCAAGTTTTTTTGTGGCAACAGCCGCGAGTCTCATGAAATATTTATACCGCCGCGAATGCGAAGAGTAACGTTTTAATTTCTATGGGTGTACCCATTGCATAACTCTTAACGGGGGTTTATTTATATGCTATTCCTAATTTTGGTAATTTCCTTAATGTCCTTTCAGCTGTTGTGCCGTTCCGCCGCTCGGCCCCGAGAAGGAAGCTAGCCAAGCTGGAATAACAAGCGCCCGGCCGGCCCCAGGGCGCTGATAGTTGCTTTTTACATCCTCTGATCCTGGAGGACGGGCAGGGGACGGTATAGATTTGCGGGCCATCCCAAAAGTGTGCTGCATGTCTCGACTTGCTCTCGGGCTGTTCCGACCCAACTCCGGTTTGGCTTGGCTTGGCGTATGTTTGATAAAAGTTCAGAGTCCTGAACTTTGCGCATGTTTAAACAACGCAAACGCAAAAATGCTGCTGGCTATTTTAGTTGCACGTTCGTTCCGTTCCCTCCGCCTCCATCTACTAGTCCCGACATTGTTGTTTGGCAAAACTTCCGCCGATGTGTGTATGTGTGTGTGTGTGTGGGCTTGCATGTAATGTTTCGCTACAGTTTCGCCTCGTTCGAGGACAGGCAGACAGAGCCCTGGATGGGAATAACAACTGGGGACCGAAAAATGTAATCTCTTAAAAAGTGTTTAGGCTATGCCTCCGTTTTAGTTTTACCGCCTGATACGGAAATATTGTTTGTGACGCACTTTTGGCACTAATGTCTGCCGACTTCCGTCTGTACTTCTGCCGCCTCCTCCTCCGGGTGCCCGGAGGTGCGGCGCCCTAATGCTTTTTAGCAGCTTTTCCTGTGCTGTTGCCGGTAGTTCAGGAGGCTGGCCAACTTGATTACAGCTGATAGTTTTGGCCTGGGCTTGTTTGGCTTTTTGCTGAAAGTTTTTCTGCTCCTCTCGAAAGTCAAAAATCCTTAGATCTAGGCTGAGAGCGTTAAAAACTTTGTGGGTCTGTTCTAAGTGGACGGGGCGAAGCTGCATCTTCTTACTCGGGAAATCTAAGCTCTTAAATTGCACTCGAGAAGGCAATTCGGCAGCTGAAAGCTCACATTACTCGTGTCCTGAACATTTATTTAATTTATATTGCACTTATAACTTTGCACATAAATTTCCCTGGCAGTCGGCACGACCTATCCCTTCCGCTTCCTCTGCTCTATTAATAATATCGTTTGAAGACAAATTTCTTGCCAAACGCTAATGACATACCCAAACATTTCCGTAAGTCGTTATCACAAAAGCAAAGTCATTATTATAATGCCGCGCCCACAGGGACCAAGATTCTAAGCACATCATCTATTCAAAAAAAGCTTGACATAAATACAATTATAGATTTCGCGCTGTGAAAATGAAGATGAAAATAATAAAATTGAACAAAAATTGATGTCAACTTTGGGGTGGCAAAAAGGAAAGCTGGGCCGGGGGAAAACAAACTCAGCGACGGCGACGAAGGGCACGGAGCGGAAACGTCGCCATTAGGAGGAAAGAAAAACTGCTGCGCCATTGAGAATTGAACTGCCGGTTTCAACTTGGGCAAACCGCCAGGGAGCTGCGGACTGCGAACTGCGGACTGCAGAGGGAAGTGGCTGAGGCGGCGTAAATGACAAACAAACAAGCCAAGTCCTTGGCATCGTCCTGGGCGCAGATAAAAAGAATTGTCAAAGCGCCTTAAAAGTATGCAATGGCAGCAAAGTAAGCTGCAAAATCGACAAGTACAATGCTGACAGGCAATTGCTACAGTTCCTCGCCTTGAAGGAACCCTTACTCCCCATCCTTGGCGGCTTCTGGCGCTGCTGCCACTGCCACTGCTACTGCTGTTATTGTAATAATAATATCGATTCGTGCGGAGGTATAAAAGTGTCCACGGTCGGTACAGTCTGGTCTGGGCTGCCCTCCGGTTCTCCGATTCTCCGGCTCTCCAGTTCTCCAGTTCTCCGGCCTCGGCTTGCCTTGTCATCGACGATTCCGCCGACCATTCGCCGGAATTCGTTAATAAAATTTTATTGAAATTGTAGACAAGCGGCGAAAAACTGACGACGACGTGCAAAACAAAAACACCGAAGAGGAAACGAAACGAAACGAAGAAATTGCAAAAATCGAAGCCGCGACCAGGGAAAGAAAGAAAACCAATTGTCATCATTGGCACGTAAAGCGGAAGAAGGCTGTGCCCGGCTTCCCCTTTGCCCGAAGTGTTTGGTTTGGTTTTTCCCCCTGCCCGCAGACCTCGCTCTTCGCCCTCCGCTCTCCCGCCGATGTGTGATAGAAATCTAAAGCAGCCATCTCCCTTCGGGAAAGGGTTTCCTTCCCCGCCTAAATGGAAGGCAAATGCAAAAGCCAAATGGTTGACAGCGCCTCAAGGTATGCAACAAACAAAGCCAGGCACAAACGAGCCAGGAGACTGGCAGGGACGGGACGGGGTGGCGTTTCCTCAGTCATTTCCTTCGACTTTTCCGTGCCGGAGTACGCCGGGGTTCCGAGTGCCGAAAATCACGTCAGCATTCAATTTCTCTTGGCCAGTTCGTGTGGCTCATTAAAGTTTATGCTGCAGACTCCGAGAGCGGGGCGCAGGGAGGCGAATTGAAGTTTGCTCATCATTCGCTGGCTCCCGAACGTGCCCATACATTGATGATGTTGCGCTGCCTGCTGCCTGCTTCCTGCTACAAGCTGCAAGCTGCTCCGCTCGGGCTGCTGCCACCGATTCAATAAGGTTTGGGTTTATGCAAACAGACGTGCATTAAATTAAGTAGCCGCCGCATCGGACGGAGGACGAAGGACGGCCAGCTGCAGCAGAAATGCAGAGCGGCACGTAGCCGGAGCAGACGAAGAAATGCAAAAGACAATGGGGGTCCATCAGCGATGATGGAGATGCAGCAGCTGCAAGTTCACAGTGTTTCGCGGCAAGACTTCGACCGAGAGATAAGAAGCGGCGTCGGTGACGGGGACGGAGTCACCTGCAAATGTTTGCCCTTAAGCAAGTCTATTAAAATTGTTTATAACACGCCTTCCGTCGGGAGAGCGGAGCCACAGCTGCAGCCAGTTTTATGTTGCACCCACTATTTGGGGAGCAACGCGGCCCGATATCGTTTTAATGATGCACGCGCACTCGGACACAAAAAAGCCGGAAGTTTTGTGCTTTTAGCGGCCATGACTTCGTTTTATGGCCGGAAAGCCCCGAAAGAAAGCCATTACCACTGATTCTTTTATGTGGTATGGAAATGCAAGATTTCTCCTAACGAAGTTGCACTGGCAAGACACATCGCTTCAATTTCCGACGACTAAAAACCAAAAATTTATGTCCACTTCACTTTGCGATTTCTCTTAGAGTACGGGCTGCTTCCGATGGCGAAGGCGCCTGGACCGTGGAACGTGATGTCAATAGCAAAACAGGTGCCACCGGAGGCAGGAGGCAACACATCCGAAGGAACTCCCTTCTCCTCCGGGAGCTCCCGCGCTCCACTCCGCTCCGTGTGGGTTTTGATTGGCAACACTGCCGCGTGCCAATTTCACTGTCAAGATATTGAGCAAGAAAATTAGTTTACCGAAAAACGCCGATGCCCAGAAGTGGCGTCAGAGGAAAAGGCTGAGCCGAGAAGGTTCTGCGGTGGGGGGACCTGTCTGCAGGCTGTGGCAGAAATTGTATGTGGCAGGCGTTGTTTGGATTTGCCGCTGGATCGAAATTGAAATTGATGGAGCCTGAAAGCCGTGAGGGAGAGTTCAGCCACTGAGCGAGTGAATATCGCATTGGCTGCAAATCAATATAAGACAGCGTAAGGGTAAGGAAAAGGGCGCCATAGGGTGGCCGTCCTGTGCATGTGTCTAATATGCTAAACATCAAGCAGGATTTAGTGGTGGATGAGTCTAACAGGCTTTTGCGATCCAGTAATGATTTATGTAACACGGTGAACCGCAGGAATCCAAAGCTAAGCAGATACTTTCCTGCAACGGATTTCTAAGAATTATTCTACTCAGCCTCAGCCTCAATGCCACTTTTTGTGTATTTAAAATTATACATACGATTCTGTTTACTTTAAACATCTTCCTATAAATATGGCAATTTAGCTTGCATAAATTTCCCTTTACAAGGCTTCCAGCATTTTTCATCTCATGAAATTTCCCTCGCAACCTTCATTGCCACCTTAAGGCGGCAGGGCTTGTTATTCGACCATTTCTACACACACTCGACAGCGATTTAAAAACTGCTTAAATGCGCACATAAGTATGCTTAGGGAGAAGGAACACAATACCCACGTACAAACAACACACGCACCTAGCCGCCCAACAGCTAACAATAAGGACAAGCTGCCAAAATACAATCAGGTCCTGCCTCGGCCACCTGCCACCTTCCTCCTGCCTCTGCGCCGTACTCCCTTCCAAGCCACCTCCGCCCTCCGCTTCCTAGTTCCATTGTTAGCAGCTGCTGCACATTAGAAATTCAACTTCGCCTCGTCTTCCTTAGGCGCTGAGCAACAATGGAGTGTGAATTAAAATAGAAAGCCAGCCCAGACCGGAGCAGCAACGCTCTCGTGGTCGTCAGCTTGACGCGCAAGGTGCGATCCGAGTGTGCGTGTGTGGGCGGCGCTGAAGCGTTAAGAAGAAACTCTCGCTGCCTCCTGCAGCCTGCTGCTACCTCTGCCCCACGTTGGGCGCCATTTTTGTCAAGTCGCATTAAGGCAGTGCCCGTTCGACGTGTTCGTTCTGCCCGCCGACTGCTGACGAAAATTGAACGGCCAGGCCAGCAAAACGAAAATTGTTGTATAAATAAAAGCATAATTGATGCGAGGCACACGCAGAGGGAAGAAAAACAAAAAGCAAGGAGGAACAACAACCAACAGTGGCAGCAGTAGTCGCAGAACATTCGGCTCTGGTGCTGGCAATGGCGATGGCGCTGGCATATGGCATATGTTGCGTCAATCCAGCCATGAGCAGCGCAAACAAAACGACCAAGACGCCGCCAAAAGTAGGAGAAGAAAAAATTGAGCGAGCTGCGCGCAGAAATGTTTCTTCTTTTGCATATTTTACGGCGCCCGTTCTGCGAAATGACTGTGAAAACAGGTTTGATGGGTTGGAAGGGAGCTGGCGGCGGCGCTTCGCATATCATTTTTTGGGACAGCGCGGACTCTGCTCGTATTTATCTGGCACGGCACTGGCACTCCCCGATGAGTGTGTGTGCGCGCTGGCAGCTTGCAGATTTCTTATTTCTTTCCAGCTTTCCTTTTTGTGCGACGAGTATGCTTCACATGGCGAGAAATTAATTTGAAATTTAAATGCGCACGGAGCAAGCTGGGCAGAATGTCTTTGATGATGATGATTATGGCGACTGCGCTCGCTGGCTGCCTGGGACATGTGTTTCGCCCCGGCGAGGTGTGACAAATGGTGTTCCAACCATTTTGGCCACTATTTGTGGTTCTTCAGAATGTACCCCGTCTTCTCCCACCACGGCGCAAACACAGTTGGAAATGTTAATTGACTAATTTATTCTGCGTTCCTGCGATGCCGTTTAAAGTAATTTGATGTCTAACTTAAAGTGCTTATTCACTGGCCCTTCACCTGGCCAAGAATGGCGACAGTTTTTATTTAAAACTCCGTCTCCAACACACCTCCCCTCTGCTGCTGCTATGCATGTGGCGAGGCTTTTGCGCTTGGGCAATCAAAAGCATTTACATCCAAAGGCAGCTTTAATGCATGCGCGCGCTTTCATTAACAAGTGTTCGGGGCACGCCCACTTCTAAGCCGCGCCCACAGCATGGACAGCAAAAAATCGCATCAGCGGCTTATGCAAATGTCGGTGTGCGTGTGTGGGTGTGGGTGTGGGTGTTGAGTGAATACGAAATTATTGTTTACAACTGTAAACTGTAAACTTTTTGCGCTCTGTCTCCCCACAGCGTGTGTATTTTTTGCATTTAGAAAACGTTTGCAGACCGCACTAAAAGCGACTTATAACATGTTGAGTGCCAGGAGATTAACAAGGGAGGCAACGTGCGAGAGCTGTGGGGCTGTAGCCTCGTCCTGACCGGACCGGACCGGACGGTCTATTTTCGCCCTGCAAATTCCTTTTTAATGAGCGCCTGCTCCATTCCTGGACCGGGCGTTCATAAGCTGCTTAAGGTTTGGCGTAATCAAAAAATGTTCTCCTCTGCATCTCGTTTTTTAAAAGCTTTCTGTGGTACATCAGCCTGGAAGCCAGCGGCACGGCCCGGGTGTTGGAGTTGGTGTTGGTGTTGGGAGTGGACTCTGTTAAGCTTAAAATTAACTTGCGGTTTTGTCTGGCGTAACTTTGACGCCTGCAGGTAGGCAATCAATTCGGCGCCCCCGCTCCTTTCTCACCTGACATCAACCCTACTCTGGTCGTTGCACTTGGCCGTATAATTAATGTATATGCCAAGGCAGAGTCGGAGGCAACGGAAGAAGCGTAGAATACGTTTGCGTGGCAGCTAAAATTTTTATACAACACAGCAGCTGGCGTCATTTTGCGCTAATTACCCCTCCTCTGCCCCGCATCCCCCTCCCAGCTGCACGGAACTCGGAGACCCGAGTCCTGAGAGTAGTCGTAATGCCAAATTGCAATTACAGCCACGAAGAATGGGCGTGGGGGCCGGGGCAACTGACATTAAAATGCTTAATGCAGGCAGGTATAAAAAAATTACGCGCTCTTAAAATTAAAAAAAGCAGGTAGAAAAATGTACAACTTTCTTTGCAGCCTCCACACGATTTGCCCGTTTTCCGCCGTTTTTTTCCGGCCAGCCGTCTTTTAGGGGCCGCAATTTTGCTGCTCATCTTAAAAATTGGCCAGGTGAAAAATTGCAGCTGTCGGTTGTTAGTCCTTCATGTTCATGGCCCTGTTACCGGGCCAGCTTAGACATTTCAGAAGGTGGCAAGTGGGACGAGACATTCCCCGGAATTTGTGGCTAAGTGCAGTGGCCGTAGGCCGTAGGCGGAATAGAGGCAAATTTATGGAAAAGCTCGAGCTGATTGTATTTTATACTGATTTCATCTTAGACTGAGCAGACTGAGCTCTTTTCCGTCCCCTTTCAATCGAGTGCCCGGGGCTGGGCTTTCATTTGCTGTGTATCGACTGCAATCAGCTATAAAATGTGACGGGTTCTAAAGGTCCTGGGATTGAAATTGACTTGATCCGCTCTGTTTGCACTTGCCGTCGCCTGGAATTGGGGATTTCACCGTCGCCATTTGTTTGTTTGCCTGTTTGTGGCTGCGCCCCACTTGCGGCTATATTTTTGAAGTTTGAGCCAGTGGCAGTGCGTATTTGTTTGGCATTCATTCCGAAATGGGATGGATTCGCTGCTGGAAGTATTGCCTAGCGGCAAGTGTCATTGATTTGGCCCGATCCCCGTCAAGGAAACGGCAAAAACTGTAATTACGGGCCAGCAGTTGCCATTCCGGCTGCCTTCCAGGCCTTCCACCTCACTTCCGGCCTTGTTCTGGGCATCGTCATCAAGTTCCGCCTAAGTAAATACATGATTTCTCTAGCAGCGTAGCGGAGCTTGTTTAAAAACGCATCTAAATTGCAAATTAAGCAACAAATTTCATCAACAATATTTGAATTTGAATTTAAATGCGCCAACGAGTTGCGCAGGACGCGGAGGAGGGAGACGGAGGCAGCCACCCGCAAATACACAAAACCCGAAATGTAAAATTCGTTTGCTGAAGGAGTGAAGAGCGAAGACGTATGAAGCTGGGACAGGGACGGGGTCTGGGACTGGGACTGGGACTGGGACTGGGATTGGGATTGGGACTGGTGAGATCGACTGGGATTGCACTGCTGCTGCTGGCTGTAAACACCAAAAATACAACAATGGCAGCGCTTCTCTCAGCCACTCGCCCGCCCCAGCAGCTGGTTTGTGTATTTGCTTGTTTGTTTGTCAAAAGAAGCAATTTACGTGCAAAATAACTCAAGTGTCATGCAAATTTCATTTATTTTTCGCAAGCTGCAAAGCAAGAAAAAAGGCGAAATAATTCCCGGGCTACGTTGTCATAGAGCTAACGGCTCTTCTGTTTGGCAACAGGAACAGGATAGGTCCGCCGCAGCCTCGTCTCGTCTCGTCTCGTCTTGTCCCGGCTATACGAGTATGCATGGTGATTCCTTACAAAATTCGGGCATAATGAAGTCACTTGGCGGGAAACCTTCTTGTTGGCCTCAGCCTCGGCTTCCCTCTCGAGTTTCCCTTGCGCCAAAAGCTATTTTGATTTATTTTTCCTCTTTCCGCAGTCCCTTTTTTAGAAAATTAGAACGAGAGCAGAACGAGCTTCTTGATTTGCCATTGAAGTGCGGCGTAAAAGGAAAAATAATAATAATACGTTACGGTCGGCATTTAATTTAATTCTAATTTTATTTATAAATCGTGCAAAGTTGGGGCGAGCGGGCACTTGTAGCTTAAATGAAGTTTGCTAAGTACTTTTCAACGATGAGAGCCGGAACAACACCAACATCGGCCCGGCAACATCAACAACAACTCGAGTGCGCATACTTCAGGTTTGAAATTTCATTATTTTCGTATTATTCGCACACAAGTGCCATCGTGTGCTTGAAAAAGCAAAGCGGTGGAAAGGAACACTGCCTTGGCCAGAGGCAGCAGACGCCGAGGACAATTTTCTAATTTTACAGAGCGGCGTGGGAAATGCCAGCTGGGGGAGCCAAACCCAAACCCGTGCCGAACCGAAACCCAGCCCGAAATTCGAATAGCCGGAGCATGATACATACAAGGACATTCCCGTACTTACCGGCATAGTTTGACTTCCGTGTAGATTGGTTATTGCTGACTGGGCCTCCTGCTGCGAACCGAATTTGACGAAAGCGCAGCCTGCAAAAGAAAAACACAGGTTGATTAGTCAAAGCCGCTATGGTTAGTAAACATTATATTAATGCTCGATTATTTAATCCCCTTTTGCCAGCAGTCTTCGAGAAACCTCTACGCTCTACGCGAAATTCGAGGGCCACAACACTGAATATTGAATTTAAAAATCAGTAAACATTCCATAAATGCCAATGCAATCGAACGGGGCGACGGACCCCGGCGACGACCCTGGCCAGATGTGACTACAGCTGCGCGGCATCGTCATGTGTGCGGAGCATTTAAATAAAATTTTAAGTGCAATTAAAAAACATTTTTGCAAGAATTGCTTCGTGCACTCTTGCATGAAAATCAACATCGACATGGGCGGCATCAGCGATTCGGAATCGGCGCCCATCAACGCCCATTATATAAAAATAATACTCGGCCCGCCCTGGCCGCGACTGGATGGAATGTAAAATTCAAACTGAACCGAAAAATATACAAAAAATTTCCGCTGCACTTGCTCGCTCATTATATTGTAATTTGTGTGCCAGCTGCTGGGCGGACGGGAGCGGGGCGCGGGGACGGGGACAGGGACAATAGAGATGGAGCAGCTGGAGCGGTACGAGAAGGGCCCAGGCTTCAATGGCATAATTATTAAAAATCATTTATGCTAATTTAATATACAGTAATAACCACAAAAAGTAAGGACTTTCAAGGGGCGCATTCGGCGGGGGCACGAGTAGTACGGATGGAATAAACGGGGCTTATACGGTTTGTAAGCTGGTGCTCGAAACGATTTAAAAATGCGGTAATGCCCGATGGCCTCGAGCATTGTTCAACATTTGTAAATGGAGAACAAATTAAGATGGTAAGGCCGTTTATGCGCCGGGCTGTGTGTGAAATTCGTGGATAGTTTTAAGCGTTCAATAAAGTACTCAGTCTTATTACATTACTTGTGAAAATATAGAAAAGTATAGAGTAAGGAGCATTCTATAAAATTCTTATGTTGAGTTGGCCAGAAAATATTTGGATAATTACTATTTTCTGATATAAGGAAGCAATCAAGAGTTCAATCAATAAATTAATAGACAAAAGGATCTTAAAGTAACAATAGGCTTATTTAAATAGACGAAAGGACCAAGTAGGATGCAGCAGTGCTCTCCCGGCCTCAACTGCTAAGGAATAAATACGAAATCAGTCTCGCCGCCAAGGAATTAATTAGGGCAAACTTAACCTTTGCTCTTCATCTGCCGTTCCTGCTCTCTCAACAATGCTGCAAATTAAGACCCTCCAGCAAGGGTCCCTTGGAAACCCTTTCAAATGTATAATTCCCGAACCCTTCCTGCCCCTTCCTGTCCGCCGAGGGTTCGGACTGGCTGCGTGTCCAAATTGCGGCTTGGGCTGTTGCTCTCCGCTGGCTGTTGCCGCCTTTGTAGTTGACGATATCCAGAAGGGACACGGCAGTGGGGTGGCAGGGGCACAACAAAACAAATCCCGCCTAAAACCATGCAACATGCGAGCTGACAAGCCGAAAGGCAGACAAGCACAAATTTCGCGTGCAAACAGCGCGGAGAGCAACAGTGGGGCCGGGCCGGCTGTGTGGAAAAATTCCGTTTTATTCTTCTTGCTGCAAATGTACAAAAAATAAAGTGTAAAAAATTCAAGTGGATTTTTGTTCGGCTTGACTCGACGCGACTCTTGTGTATTTTATGTTTTGTGTGTTGAAGTGACAACAAAATCCAGAATTTCTCTGCCCCAGCCAGCGGACAGGCCGCCGGCGGAGGGCAAAGAGTGGAGGGGTGCTGGGACCAAGGGACACCAGAGTGCAAATCAGCGCTGCTAAGCAATAAAAAATAAAATATTTTGTTGCCAGTTAATCCACAGAGCTGAAAAAAATGAAAGAGAACAACAGCGACAGGGAAACAGGGAAACACACAAAAAAGTTAAAAAAGGCATTGCTAAGCATTTTTGTAAACTTAAATCAAAGTTGATTTTGTTTTCCATTTTTCTGTGTCTTTTGTGTTATTTTTTGTATGTTTCCTTTGTGCTTGTTTATTTTTGTTTTTTGTATATTTTAGCCAGGCTTTTTCTCTTTATGTGAAATGTATTTTTCTTAGCATAACTTTGTGAAAAGCAAACTTTGGGGGGGGCAAACGAGAAGTTTTGGAATCTTGTTCAGGCCCAAAATGTTGAAACAACTCTAACAAGGTGCTCGATATCAGTGGGAGATACATAAATGTCCTTATTGTTACATCAGCTTAATGTTTGCGAGTGCATAAGTCCTTATCTAACTTGATATTCGTAGAGAAGTTCAGAATTCATTAGCATCCTGGACAAACAATGTGGATTGCTGCCCACCTAACTACAGGTAATTATGTGTCTTTGGCAAAAGTTCATCTGAGCTAGTCGACTTTTTCAGGAACCATTTGATTATTTACCTTTTCAAGGATGTCGCAGGCAGTCAGCCTGCCGGATAATTGTCGAACTTGGAGTCATTATTTTAATTAAAAGCAAATTAGTCCGCGAAAGAGGTGAGTCCGAGGGGCAGTTGAGTCCGAGTTACTCAATGCTACTTTGATGTAAGAGCGGCAAGATTGAATTTGCATGCAGATCAAGTCCAGGCAACAAGGCAATGGACAACACTTTCAACAATCAGTGAAGGAACAGTTTGCAGGACAGCTCTCGTTCTTCATAAAGCTAACAAAGTGCAACGCCTTAATTACTTAACGGGCAGGAGCAGAAGCAGAAGCAGGAATAGGAGCAGGAGCAGGAGCTGGAAGAGTGGTGAGAGGTGAGTCTCCCATTCCCGGCAATTAGTTGAAATTAAAATGTAAGCAAGTGCGCAAGTTTTTAGCGTCTTGTGCAACTTCCGGTGAAGCGTGAAATGACGCAGCCAGCTGGTGGAGCTGCGAGATGCTGCATGGCGGAGCAGCCTAATGACACTTTTTAATCAAATATGCTAATGCTAATGCAAAAGTTGAGCTGTCATTAAAATTAGTAGTGAGCCAAAGTTGTCTTAAAGCTCGATTCAATTATTTTAATGTCGGCCTCAGAGTCAGCTTACCTCGATACAGTGATAGCAACTCTATGTGTTTTTTTTCCCACTTCCAACTAATGGGTCAATCTTGGTGACACAAAAAAAGGGGCATGCTATGACGAGATTTCGAGGAGCACTTGCGATTAAATGGAGGAGAGGCCGACCAACGCTGTCCCTGCCTTGCCACAACTTGCACATTTGCAATACAAATTTGCAATGCCATTAATGTATGGGAAACCCCAATGCAGCCCTGCTGCACACCCCGAAAAAAGCCTCACCATGAAAAATCGCCGCCGGTCAAACACGTAACCAAATTGTGCACAGCAGCGGCAGAAGGAGTAGCATGTGGGGGCAGCTGCAGGGCCAGGAGCTATGTCAGAGGAGCAGGACAACAGGCCAGCAGGAGTAGCAGCAGCAGCAGCAGCTACAGCCGGAAACAAGGATAACGAGCGTGTTGAGGCCCCCTCAAACCCACGGCACGAAACTGTGAATGGGGTTCTGGTCGATATGTTGGCCTTGTCGCCCGCTTGCAGGGCTGCGAGCAGGGGAGGCAGGCCCATGTTATGGCCAGGCCAGACGAGGCAGGTCCTCCCGGTCCCTCCTCCACTCGGCTGTGATGCCTGATGTTGCCTGCCGCTGTCGCTGCATGGGACAAGTATTTTAAAATCCAATTAAAAACGCCCTAGTGGGATTTTTCAATCGCTGCTGACCAGGGAAGGGGCGCCGGACAGGCATCAGCATCAGCAACAAAGTTGCATTAAGCGCGCGACATTCGCTGGCCACCGGTCGCGTCATAGTCATTTGCTG
Organism: Drosophila punjabiensis; assembly: GCA_008042585.1. Lineage (NCBI taxonomy): Eukaryota > Metazoa > Arthropoda > Insecta > Diptera > Drosophilidae > Drosophila > Drosophila punjabiensis. The sequence continues at coordinate 34,466 of VNJR01004621.1, read as the reverse complement.
GCAGGAGCACGATGGCAATGAGCCGGTGCGACGGGGAGCTCTGGGAGCTCGGGGAGCTCGGGTAGGAGCAGGACAAGCACGAGGACAGGTCTCCGGTCGACTGGACGCCGTTGATGGCCATTGCATGTTTGCCTCTTGGGCGCAAGAGCGTAGCATGAATCTTGTTAGCCAACGTTTACGCTTATTATGCGATGGCAAAGCTATCGAATTTGTTTGATGCATGTGCACGGGGGCAGCGTCTGGGTTAGGAAGCCTTTGGGGCACCGGGACCCTGGGAAGAGCTCCATGTCGGTAAATTGCATTTGCGGCACGACACTCGCAGTTGAACGCATCTCGTCAGAGGGCAGAAGAAATCAAATAAACTCATCCGGATGCAACATATGACGTCCGCTCGGTCGGTCGTTCAGTCGGACAGGTGCAGGGGCAGGTAACTCAGGTAACTCAGATAATGCAGAGGAGGGCATACATATGTGTGCTTAAAAGTTTGACCAGCATGTCTAATCAAATCCGTCGCCGGCAGAACTTATCAATATGGCCAACTGCGAGCTGCAAAACACAAACACACAACTTGACCCGCCCGAGCGGCTGAGGCTGAAATTGAACTCTGCCAGGCATGAGCCCAGCACTTTGCATACAAATCATACGAGTCTGCGGAAAGTTTCCCACCCAAAACCCACTCTAATACAAGGCACCGACACGTAGTTGAAATGCCCGATGGGACCATTATTCTTGATTTTGGTCGGACAACGGAAGCGGAGAAGGGGGCACTTTCGACTACCTTTTGCCAGTTGATAAACAACCAAACTTTCGGCCTCCAGGCCCGAGGCATTTTGAGGATTTGCAGCTTCAGTAAATAACATTCGAGACCGAATTCACTGACTAACCTCGGACTGGAGAGGACTGGTCTGGCCTGTCCAGGATCTGCCATGCAAAACAGTCCCCGTACGTGTAATGTGATACATTTTTTACTGGCTGTCCATAGCCATGATGTGGGACCGGCCACACTGCAGGCCAAATTAAATAAAAATCAGTGCCCGGAGTGAGTTCAAATTGCAATTTCATAAGCAATTTGCTACTGGACAAGATACGGCTGGTAACGTGCATCTCTTTGTGCTTTTTCTCTCTGAGGGGTACATAGATGGCACATAGGTGGGGAAGGGGAAGCCAAAAGGTCAACTGAAAATTACATGAGTTTCGGGGCAACCCTCTCGGAGCATTTACTAGATGCAGGGGCAGATATGGATGCAGAACCAGAACCAGATCCAGACCCAGGGTCAGTTTGCTGACATTTTTATGGCACTCTCGGGAGTTGGCCAGAAAGTATGTGCCCGCTCGCTCGCTCTGACGCTCCGTGTGTGTGCGTCTGACACACAATAAACACCAATTAAGAAAATAATATTTTGTGTACACACACAAACAAACGTCTCTGGCAAATTGAAAAGCCAACGCCAAAGCGTTCGTCTCCAGTTTTGTACAAGTGCTGTGCAAATAATGCACAGAAGTATCCTACAAAATACGAACAACAAACAAACAAGCAGCCCCAGCACAGTGGCAGCGATAGCAACGATCCGAAGGCAGGGGCCAAGCCTATAACAAAAGCTAAAATATTATTGCTTTCGTTCGCCCAAGACTTCTTCGCAGCCGAATCTTCCGGCTGCAGTCTGGGAGTCCAGAGTCTGGAGCCCTGTCCGTGGGTCTGGGCTTGAAGTCCGAGCCAGCTTGTTATAAGGCATGTTGACAAGCCTCTTTAACAAATGACACCAACAGATGAAGAAGAAGCCCGAGCAGGACAAGCCAAATAGTTACTGTTCACCCTTCTTCTTGCCCTTCGCCGCATCCTTCCTCCTCCCCTTAGCCTTGGATCCAATCTCTTGGAATCCGGCCTTGTAGCATTTGTTGTGCGCAGCCGAAAAATGTTGCTGCTCTTGTTGGTGGGACTTCCTGCTACTGCTGCTGCTGCTGCTGTAGTGGTGTTGTCTTGTCAGTTGCCCTTCTGTTGTTTGCTCTTATTTACTATTTTCTGTCCTTTTCAAGGGGTGCAGCGGGATTCTTAGCATACCGACCGGACCCATGTCAAAGGCGAACTCTAACGCCTTTGGAATGTATCCAAGAAGCTGGCAAGTCCTGTGGACTTTCGGGCAGTCGCTTCTCTTTGAATGGGCAACTATTGTTTCTGACTCCGATTTCATTATATTTAGCAACGCGATGGCCGCAAATTCCACTTTAAAACTAGTTAAAGTCGAGGCCTTTGGCCACAGAAAAACGTACCATTAACCGCCTAAATAAACTGCACCGTCAAAGATTTAAAAGGCTCCCTTCCTCCCGCCCAACCAAAGTAATTTCAGGCTTTTGCCGGGCAGGTCCTGAAAAACTGTTGCCAGCGCTCAGCGAACCACAAACAAGGTAAATGCTTCTGCAGCAACAGCAACAGCAAAAGCAACACGAAACTGGAAACTGCAGCCTGATGGACTGCGGGTGCAGCGGGGTGCAGCTGTAACCGCAACATAATAATTATGCAACAGAAACCGCAATGCATGCGGGGCAGGCGACGCCGGCAGCCGGCAGGCGGCAGCCAGGAACCCCTGCTCCCCACACCGCTCCTAGTCAGATTTGAGAGGAAATTGTTTTGCCAGGCGAAAGTGTGAACAAAAAGCTGTTGCGTGTGCTGCTGAAAGGAGCGGAGCGGGGCGAAAAAAGCATAAAAACAACAAGCAAACGCAGCAACGTCAAACCGCAAAGTCAAATGCAACTAAAACCGCAGCACAGTTTGGGGCGCTGAGGTTTTTCCAGCCCCACTGGCGGACCGGCAGACTGGGCACGGAAAGGAGCACAAAACGAACTTAAATCCTGGCAGGATCTCCGCTTCCATGATAGCTCCATTTAGCTAACTTTATGCCCTTCAAGTGGACCCGACCTCTATTGTTTCTGTTTATTCCGCAGCATTGCATTCCGTATCCTTTGACGATTTATGCGACCACTTATTCAGCTGAGGAGCACGAAACAAATTCGAAAAGAGGACGCCCTAAGGCCGCATAACTTAATAGCGGCTCGCTTCATTTGAACTTTATTGCTCGCTGTGCTGGCACAGGGGAATACAAGTAAAGCCAGCAGGAGCAGCAGGTGGGGGAAATCAATTTAGCCGGGCTTAGTCCCGACATCAAAGCGTAGGCAGGCCATGTCCAGGTCCGAGACCAAGTCCAACTCCCGGTCCAGGTACAGTTCCAGGTCCAGGTCCAGGTCCCGGGTCCGGACAGGTAGGTTAAGCCTAATAAACTGCGCGTCCAAAAGCAGCCGGCAAATTTATTTTTGTTTTCCTCGCAGGACACAAGGAGAAGCTAATTGTATTGTGCAAGGAATTTGATTGCATGGATTTATACATGATTGAAAAGGGCCGGCGAAGGGAGCCACTGGAAGCATCTGGGCGCCGGGCGGACAGTGAGTGCATAAATCGTGCGCCCAACTCGCGCACATTATTCATTTTTAATGCGCCCGGGACATAGACGGCGCCGAGCCACGGCCACAACAATTTGGCCACATGTAAGCACGGGCAAGTTGGCCATAATTGCCTCGGAGTCGGGAGCAAAAGGCCGGAAGACGACACCGGGCCAAGGCACTGCACTCGGAGCCGGGCCAGGTAGCAGCATCATTAAAATGAGTTAGCGTCCTAGACAGCTCCGGAGTTGGAAGGAAGTCGAAGGAAGTGGCGACTTGGCCGGGGCCTGGGAGACACTAGAAGAGGGACTGAGACTGAGACTGAGACTGAGTTTGCTGCTGGCCTTTTGGGCGCAATTTGCAGTGGCAGCGGTGGCAATTAAGCCAAGGAGTAGATTAACTTTAAGCTACGACTGCCTTTGACGAGGCAGATGCTCTCGCTGCACTGGCGCCGGTCGCTTTTTGTGGCTCGAAATTTATTTAATTAACCGGAATTTCGAAACCAGAAGTGCATCTGAAAGAGTGGTTGTGTCCGGGCATTCTCTTTGCAGTTGCCATGCCATGCTTGAGAAACAACGATTCCGAGAAAAGCCGATACCACTCGACGTACCATCAATGCCAGCTTGGCCTGCAGAATGAAGAAGATGCGAAGAAATTCCCTAAAATAATACGGCAATGTGCTTAAATTGAACGAGTTTTCAATTGCATTACGCAAAACTCTGTGAACCATTGCATTTTCAATTGTTGTGGAGGACGCTCTCGTATATAACATAGTATATTCATATTCAGGATCTATGTATGCATAATGGCAGCTCGGCTCCGTGCTCTCTGATGTGGCAAACAAAACGTGCCGCTTACAAATTGTACAACAACCAATTAAAATGCATAACTCGATTTAAAGTTTACATAACATTTTGCTAAATTACAGGATCGTCCCAGGCATTCAAGCTTATATAAGTGGCCCGCATCCATCCTTGGCCCCTCGGCCCCTCATCCGCCCGACAGTTCAGTTTGCAAGGGGCTTACAATGTCTGTCGCTCGTTGTTTTTGTTGTTGCTGCTGCTGCTGCTGCTGTTGCCCGGGCAACATGCAATTAAAAGCGATATTGAATTTTGTTACGCTCTGCGCTTGAGTGTGCGATTTGTGTGTTAGTTGTTGTTGCTGGTGGTGTTCTGTTGCCGCTCTGCGGCTCTTATTTAATTTGAGTCGACGAAAAACATATATTCTGTTATGTGATTGGCATAACTTACACAACGCGGCACACAGAAAACAATAATAATGTACAAAGTAGGTAAAATGTTCCTAAATCACATACATATATTTCTTAAATTCGATAAATTATGATATATTTTACTAAAATCAAATATGATAATCGCAAATTTTCATGAATTTTAATTTGCATTTTTATTTGAAGATTAGGAAGACAATAATATACATAACTAAATATATTTAATTCAATTTTATAACAAAAGGTTAAGGTTTAAATAATTGTTTATCGAATTGTGTTTTAAGACGCGACTAACATATTGGGGTAAGGAGTGCTCGGTATATTAAAGGTTATACGAGGGTATTTCTTCAAGGCACTTATAATCGATTTCTTAAATCGACATTATGATTAACTAGTAATGTAGTAAATATAAACTAAATTTAATTTTAAGGTTTTATCTTGAATCGCCCAAGTTGAAAACCACGGTTCTAGACTCGACTACTTGCGATTGTGAGCGAGGTGGATATATTATGCTTTATTGAGTTTTCTGCTTTTGATCAACACGTAAAACGTTTGTTAAACATTTTTTTATTAATATATTAATGCATTTACAGAATGTGTTTAGAAAATAAAATTTACGAAAATAATGAATATTAAATAATGATATTCTTGAAATATAGATTTGCTTAAATCATCGCTAAGTTTTTTCTTCTGGAAACAATGGCAAAAGCATACAGAACTTGGAATAATATTTCGTGCAACGATGACTGAGGGATAGGAACATACATGCGCCTGATCCGACTGATATCGGTTGGTTCTGTGGGCCCCAACAGTCTAAGCTGATTCCAATTACCAGCTATCAACGCTCCTCTTCCCCCTCTGCGACCTTGTTTTTTCACTTTTTTCTCTGCTGCCGCCCTCTTCAATTGTTGTCGGCTGCTGCCAAATCGCCGCTGAACCCAAATATATGGCTATTATAGCGTACAGTACTTTAGGCCCCGAGCGTTGCCATGGTGATGGGGGGTGGTGCGGAGTCGAGCCGGAGCCGGGGGCCAGAAGGGCATTATAAATCTTCATTGTTGGACCAGCTCTGTAAAGTAGCACAGACAACAGCCGAAAATTTCCGATGCTGCCTTTACCCGGGACGTAGCATGTAGCGTGTAGCATGTAGGATGTGTGAGTGTGTGCTAAAAGCAACATCAATTTGCATGAGTTGTGCGGTTGTGCGTGTGTGTGTGTGTGTGTATATGTAATTACAAAAACACACGGACCGAGGCTGAGTACGTGCAAATCTGACCAAAAATTTAAATTGAAGCTAAAATTTTTGCCAAATGCTGTTGCCGGCAACGCACCATGAGGATGATGATGTATGCAACTCTTTTCCAGCCCCCTTCGGTACCACTACCACTACCACTCCCACTCCCACTGCCCAGTGCCACCACCCCGGGCTATACAGTATGTCCATATGGTTGAACAGAGGCCTAACGCCCTCGCCACCCCCTTTCCCACCCCCTGCCGCCGGCAGGCACTTCGTATGCGATCTCTCTGGAGGCCGTTTTGCGAAAACAAGTATATCGAATTTTAATTACATTTGCTTCATCTGTGCTGGCGAATGTGTTTTTGCTTTTTGCGCCAAACAGCCGACACGGAAATGTGATTTTTGATTGAGTGCCGACCAAACAGTAGCAAAAACCCAGCAGGAGAGTCGTAAGAGCGACGGGGAACCGAACGCCTTGAGGCGGGTGGAAAAAGAGTACAGACTAAAAAACGTCATGCAACTTCTGTAAGGTCTTTTGCAAGTGTCCCGGAGCGCTAGAAATTCCCAAGTCTGAATTCGGTGATAGCTTGTATGTAAATAATGACGCAAATGTGAAAGTCCGATCGATTACAGAAGAGCTTTCGTGGTAGAAGCTTTATCTATCTGTATAAACTTTTCGCACTTTCTCTGACAGATCCCAGTGGATAACAAAATTTAAGATAATTATATGAAGTCACGAGAATTGTTCACAAAGGTACTCTAAAATAATGAGTGTTTGTTGTACCCTTTATTTGCATTTTGACTCCGTTGGCGATAATTTTGTGATCAAAACTGGCGTAACCAAAGATATTATCCAATTCGAATCTGGCCACAAAATATGCCACATACATACATCAAGTTTTCGATAAATTTGGAGTTAGAAGTGTAACAACTCTTAAAGAGGAACGAGACTTGCTAAGAATATTCTCTGAATAAAGAGTGGGATGTTTTAATTTTACTTCATCTGCTTACCGTCACGTGGATCACGTGTTTTGATGTAAGGATGACCCATTGGTCACTTACCTAAAACGGTGAGAAAGAGAAGAAGCTCAGTAAATGCGGTCTAAAGATCGAGCAAGAAATAAATTCAGGTTATGGAACTCTAAATCAGCATCTCTTACAATCCCTTCCATCCCATCTCAACCATGTTTACCATCGCTAACTCGGGACTCAAGTGCATAAACATTTATTTGTTCTGAGAAAGGCATTTGCCTTCCTGCCCAAGCCCCAGGCAACCTTGGCTGTCGACACTTGACGCAGCCAGGCAACCCGCAAGGAAAACAGGCCCAGGCTCAGTGTCAGTTTTATATTATTTTATTTTGTGTTGCGCCGTCGGAGCTTTGAAAGAGGATAGTCGCCGAGGCAGAAGCCTGCGTTAGCCAGCCCCTGTCTCCAGTTATGGCCTCAGACGTTTTCATTTTCATTAAATGCCTTCGCGGCTCGGCTCCGGCTCTGGCTCTGGCTGCCTCGCGCGGTATCCCGTTACGGGGCCGGGTGGTGAAAAGGATATTGTCTAAGAACAAAAGCTGAATAAATTAATTTAGCTCATGTCTTGGCCCCGGCAATGAGCTAGAAAATGAGCTGCAGAATATGTATGTGGCATACGGTGGGATGCCTCCATGGCCGCCCCCTGCCGCAGCACAGCCTCCTGATAATAACGAAATATGTGCAGCTGACAGGTGGCAGTAGCAGCAGGAGCCATTAGGCAGGCTCCTTGTCTGAAATTTAATAAGTTCAGCGATGGGCTGAGCGCCTTTGCAGGGCGCATATTAAAAATATGAAGGCCTAAGGCAGGGCAGCTGGGTAGTATCGGATCCCAGTGCGCACTCTGTGTATCGCTTGCGTTTATTGCATTAATTTTTCAATAATCCCGCAAAGCTGAAACAAATATCTGAAGTGGCATACCTCTCGGCTGATAGGACTAATCTTTTATTGATGCCCGATGCGATACGAAACGGAAGTCAGAGCGCGCTCAACTGAGTTAATTAAATTTGATGCCGAGGACCGACCTGGCTTTCCTCCGTCAACCTGCTCTGGGACTTGCCGTGCCTTTAATAGGCACATCTCAATCCCGGCCGTATCCGCCACCCAGCCCCAGATACAGCATAATCGGCGTCCTCGGTCTCTAAGTATGGCCGGCAACCCTTTTCACCGGATCCCTCCTTTTACTTGGCCCAAACTTTCTGCTTAATGCTTAGCCCAAACTTTTTTGACATTTTTATTGACAAGAATCCAGGAGCCCCAAGGAAGCAACAGCAACCACGGTCTTCTCCTCCATGTGGCTTGTACAACATTTTTTGCCCTCCTGGGCTGCGGTAAAGTTTGGCCTGGGCTCTGGGCGCCGGACTCGGAGCTCCGGGCTCCTGCGGCCTCCTGCGCCCGTGTGCTGCGGTCAAATCTAATTTCCGCAGCTTTTACTACTTTATTAAACTATTACAACTAAAGCCAGCCCGATTCAGCCCTGCCAGGCTGCTGGCGATGGCGCTGGCAACGGCTATGGCGATGGCTACGACGATGGTATTAAAAAAGTTATGTTCCTACGTACATATATATGGGCGGGCGAGTGTGGGTGGGCGGGCCACGAAATGTGTTAATAAAGCACACTTGCCACCAACATGGCCACATAATGAAATAAAATTGCGGGGGCAACAAAATTGCCACCACTGTATGGCATGGTATGGTGTGCGCTGCCACGGATCTCACTCCCGATCAGGGATCCCATTGATCTGGCCAGGACATGCATATGCACAGTAATCTCCTTGGCCTCCGAGTGGCATAAGTTGCCGGCACTTTGTGGTGCTTTTATGACTCGTTGGCCCGGGTTGACGGCATCAAGTTTCAGCCACTTCCTGCCACTTCGGCTGCCTCCTTGGGCACGCTTAATTGCTTTGACCTTTGACCAAGTGTATGTACATAGTTTTGGCCGTGTTGCACGTTAATTAGCATTAAGCAGGGGAGCAAGCGGAACGACGAGCGTCTAAACATAGCCTTTTGCTGTAGCACGGGTCTGTGATAAAAATTTATTGCCAGCGGCTGGGGCTTCCCTACCCTCCACATGCATGTGAAACTTTGGCCATACTGCAATTAAATTTAAGCTGCTTCAAGCCTAGGACCCATGCACACACAGGCTCAGGCTCAGGCACAGGGAGCAGGAGCAGAAACAGGATCGGGATCAGGATCAGGGTTCACAAAAGACTTGTGGCCATAGCGACTACAACGACGACGGCAAAGTTTGTTAGGTTTTCTGGTTTCGGTTTTTGGTCTACAGACGCAAAAGTTCGCGTTTGTTTCTTTCTCCCTTTTGATATGTATTTTAATTCCTTGGCCTGTGTGCCATTTTGCAGTTGGTCGTCCAGGACTTTTGGCTTGCCAGCGGCAGCAGCCACTAGGATGTCTGTGGCTTAAATGGCACTTATGAGCTTATGCCGCAACTTACATTATTATTATTACTCCGATTTTTGTGTGCTGGCATAACATAAACGCTGCTTCTTGGCACACAATAAATAGTTATAGACTGCGGGGAGTCCTTAAAGAGGGCGCGGAGGGAGTTTGTATTAATTAAGAAGCATTAGCGCACAAGCGGCATGGTTTATGGGAGCCGGGGCATATGCTCTTGGAACTTTAGCTATCAGCACTCTGGCTAAGTGCGATTTACGACGGGATTCAGGGAGACCCTGGACGCGAGCTCGATCGGGCGGAAGTGGTCTTTACTTTCGCCGAATTCAATCGACAGCACTTTGGCTTTAAAAAAATCCGAAATCTCATCGCACTTTCGACCAATTTTATAAAGAATCAAATAAAGCAAAGCTCTCGCATGTCATAAGCGGTAAATTCAATTTGAGTTTTACAACATTTCACCGCTACTCGGGCTTTGTTCGGGCTGTTTGACAGTTTTTGCAGCGCACTCAATCAGCACTTGTTAGAACTTTTTAGTGTGCTGTAAAATAAACATGAGTATAAAGCTGAAATGAAATGAAATTTAATAAATGCAGTGCGGTAGTGGTAGTGCTGGCGTGTGTTTGTGTGTGGAAACAGGAGTAGAGTAGGGCAGGGCGACAGGCAGCATGACATGCACTTCATAAAACTTTGCTCATATAAATTGAAATTGAAATGAAATGATGATGCCAGAGCTGCCACGTGATATCTGAGGGAGTGTGCGTGTGTATCTGTGTCGTTATCTGGGTGTGTGCGAGTGTCCATGTGTGCAAGTGAGAGTTGACAGCCGGCGAGAGCTGCGTCCCTCACTGCACAATGGCTGGCTGTAAAAATTTGTTGGCCAAACAACAAGTGGAGCAGCCAAAGCAGCAGTAGCAGCAGCAGCAACAGCCTGAAAAACAACTTAAACTGTCATTGCAAAGTTTGAGGCAAAGCCCAGCGGCTGCTGGCAGGGAGCGGAGGTATTAAAAAACTTTCCTCTGAGCAATTATGTGAAGGCTACTTAACTTTTTTGCAGGCAATAAATTTGCTCTTTAAGTGGAGACTCGCAGCAGGAGGAGCGGCAGCACGCACCTGAGCTACGACACAATTTTGTTGCACACTCGATTCTCCTGTCGGTTTTTTCGGCTTTTTCGGGTCCGCCCACTCGTAGAATTTGCCAGAGCTATGTGCAGAAATTCAATTAGCCAAGCGAGGGGAGACAGCGGAGACAGGAGGCAGGAGAGGCAGGAAGCAGCAGTTTGCCACTTGGCATGCCATGCAGTTTTGGGGAATGCTTTGAAATACACGCATGCACACTTGGATACAGATACTCTCCGCATGCCTAGATACATTTCACGTCCGTGTGCATGGGCGTGCGGTTGTGACAGGCTGGCTGCCTGCTGCTCGGCTTCTCTGCTACTCTGCTGCTCTGCTGCTCCGCTGCATACTTGCCTCAATTACGCCGAAAATGTCACATTAATTATTGGCATTTATGGGGTTTGCGCCGCTTTTGATATGATAGACGACAATGCCGACCGAAATTTGAAGTCTACTTTATGGCGCGCTATTGTTGTGTCCTCGAGAGCGTGCTTCTGTGTGTGGCAGACGCACCGACACGAGTATTTACGAGTGCGCATTCGTGTGTGTGTGTGTGTGTGTATGTGTGGCGGTGTGCGGTTGTATTAATTGGAATTTGTTTTTGTGTGTCAGCTGCAAGACGGCGCCGAGGCTACCGCTGCCGTTGGCGTCGACGCTGGCTTTGCCGCTGGGCTCTTTGTTGGGCTTTGCGGCAATTAAAAATTAATTTGACAAAGCGAGACATTCGAATTAATTTCGAGTCTAAACGATGTTTTAATTCAATTTATGTTTCTGGCAGCACAACTTGACAATGCCATCCATTGAGTGGGTCGATTGACTCAAGGTCTGATCAGGTGAGGTCGCACTCAAATTTGTGCGGCTTGAGTGTGCGCTTCAGTCGCATTTTATGCTCGAAATTAATTAAGTGCCGTCCTGCCCTGGGCAAACATTTGAAAGCCAGCTCATATCGCTTGCTTATGTATATCTCTTCCATCAGGGGTGCTCTTGCCCTGCTTCCCGCACCTCACTTCGCTTCAATCCAACTCCAACTCCAACTCCAACTCCAATTACTTAATGACAGCTTCCAGTTGCAGTGATTAGGCTGAAAGCGCTTTGAGCCTTCGAGGCCTCCTTGCTACTGCCCTAGCCACAGCCACTGCCACTGCCAATGCCGACTATGCGCATTCAACGTCAACTTACGCCAGCCGTCTGTCAGCAACAGGAGTCGCCTCCACACTCATGCGGCTACTTATGCAAAATGCTGGGCTCTGCCACTAGACGACACCCGTTGCTGCTCATCTGCACGCACTGGAGCCGGAGCTTTGATCGGCCGGAGCGGCGGGGAAGCGGCCCGGAGACACACAATTGTGTTGATTGCACAGATGACAAGGCGTAGGACGAGATGACAACTTTGCTGCCTGCCACCCTTGATGACAATGAAGTGCATGCATGAATATTCTAATCAAATGAGCCGCCAGCCTGTCCTGGCTCCTGGCTCTTGGATCCCGGCTGTGGCCTCCGGCCCAGCCATTGTCAAGCGGTAGAATTTTTCGCCTCTGCCACATGTGTACACTGGAAGAAAACAGGTACCAGTTTAGGTTGCTTAGGTTGCCCCTTGTTGCTTCTTTATCTGTGGTATCGCCCATCTGTTTCTCTCAGTGCTGCCACATGCTTTGTGTTCTGTGTCGAGCAAAAGTTTCAAAGTCAGCCAGAGTCCCCGGCCCAGAAAAACCTTTCCTTTACCTCGTTTCATTTCATTCACTCACTGAAATCGAATTTGCATAATTTAACATGATGGTTGCGCTTATTCCTGCAGCCTGTCAGGCGCACAGACAGCGACGGACAGGCGCGAGGATGGGTTATTATTGTTCGCTCTCGAATTCAGCGTCACCGCATTTTGCTGGCACATGCATCATCATTTGCATACATTTGCAGTTCGCCCAGTCAGTCCATGCTCGGAGTAATGAGGACTGCGCCGGTCTGAGTCGATTTTCTTTGAATATAATTCGCGGCGCGGGAGGGAAAGCATTGACGTTGATGGATTTTGGCACTTACACAGGCTAGCGCCCGTCACCTCCGCCCACGGCTCCGACTCCGAAAAAAGCTGCGGCAGCAGACTCTGCTCCAGTTGAGCTGAGCTGGCTTTGAAGCGCAATTTAATGAAGAATGATATGTTGGCATCGTGGCCGCAACAGCCGCAATCACCCACCCCTCTGGGGCGCACCCCTTAACCACATCGACTGACAGTTTTCGCGGCTTCGCACGCAGCCACTGTCGAAGTTGAAGGGCGCCGACAACATCGACAACAAGTTTTCTCGCTCAGCAGAAGGCTGGGAGTGGAGGCAACGAATTGGGGTTCTAACGAATTATGTAGCGGCTTTGTCTCTCGGACTCGCTCGATGTTTTTGAAATAAAAGCGGACAGGAGCTCGCCCACTCGCTGATATTTGTAGCGGCTTTGTCTCTCGGACTCGCTCGATATTTCGGAAATAAGTGCGAGTGGGAGCTCGTCTACCTGCTGATATTTAACCTATGCAAATTCGGGGACATTTTCGGACTAAATTTGATTCGAAAGTGCTGGCTGACGGAAATCTCGGAGCGACACCAACCCCTCCTGGCAAGTGCAGCCTAAAGCACAACGCAAACAAACGAGGGGAAAAAACAATAAAGAGCAGGACAGAGTGGAACGGTGGGAAAGACAAACAAAAATAAATACTCCCGACATTGGTTTTCTATGCAAAGTGTCACATGGCCGTATGCCACGCCCCCTTCCAACGGGCCCCACTGCCGCTGCTGCCTTTTCATGCATATCAAAATGGCAACAATAAACGCCAACAAAAGAACAACAATAACAAACATTAACATGGAAATACACACGCACGCGGGGCCAACAAAGGCGGCAGTCAAAAATGTTGCAAATGTAAGCAAAATAAAAATAAGAATACATAACAAAGACACAATTACACTCGCAGAATGAGTGTTTGCCAGTGTGATTGTGTGCTTGTATGATTGTGTGCGTGCGTTGTGTGTGTATTTGTAAAACCAAAACTTTTGACATAATAAAATGGAATGTTATTGTTAAAAAAGTTACTTGCATATTAAAACAAACGAAACTTTCCCACTAGCTGTCGCTATCTCGCTCAGTCGTGCCTTCCTTCCTACTCTGCCCTCTGTGATCTGTCCCTCTCGCTCCGCAGGCGCCATTTATTTTTGCTCTGCCTGTGTGTGCGAGTGTGAGTTGTTTTACTTGCAAATGTCGCACACAAATGCAAATGGCCGGCGTGTGAAACGAGCAGCGCTGCCAAAAGCAAACAACTTTAATTGAACTGTTTACCCGATTTTTATTTTATGCCCCCGAAGCCCCCTCCGGCCCTGTGCCCTGTTGAGCCGTGTAATTGTTATGGTTATGTTTGCGATGATTATTTGGCTCGCTGCACAGCTGCCCACATTTGCCATATCGGTGCGACTTGCACTTGGAGCCAGTCGGGATGTGTGGCTTATCTAGAGGCCAGGAGTCCTTGTTACCAGCTGCAAAAGTTGGGCAAACACAATACAATGATTAAGATGCATAACGCGCTGACTTTATGACCTCTCGCTCTAATTTGATTGCATAAAATTCTAAAATTTGAAAAAGATTGCGTTTGTGGGGACTCACAGAACAGGCTGATTACAAGGCGTTACGCATCTTATTTATTATGTTGTATTTGATTCGGTCCAATGAGCACAGTTATTAATCTAAGGTACGCTTATCACGACTACACAACCAAGCTAAGTCCAAAAACGGAACGATCAACAAAAGCTTAGGTTTAATCAGATACTGAAAAATACAACAGTTATCGAGCCGAACACGGTACGTATACGTATTACTGGTGGGATCGTAAACAGGATCAGGAAGATATAGCCGTAGATAGTATAGTATGTATAGGAATAGGAATCAGACTACTCACCTTTGCTAGCACCGTCCGGCCCGCGCAGTATGGTGCACTCCTCTATAGTGCCGAACGGATGGAAGATTTGTCTAACATCGTCTTCGGATTGTTGTTTGCTGAGCATGCCAACGAACAGCTTGCGATCTAAATGCTCTGTTTGGGTTTCGGGTTTATTTTTGTTTGATGTCATGTCAGTGGTTCGATCGATCCGATTGATTTTGATTGATTACGAATTAAATTTTTGTTTTTTTGTTTTTTAATTTTTAATTAGATTTCGATTGTTGCACCAAAGGAGACGGCAAAATGGACAAGTGGCAATGTATTTTCGTGGGTGGCAGTGTTTGATTGTGTTCGTTGTGTAGAAATGAAAAGTATTCAATCAAGAAGCCATAGCCAGAGAAATTTCGCATCAAATAAGATTGAGAACCGAAAATGAATACGGAAACAAAGGACGTTTGTTTGATCGTAATGTTCATGTGTGTCATATTAAAAGAGATGTAAATGCAACAGGGTTACACATTACGCAACATTTGTTGTAACGAGTAACGAACGCAGCAGGCACATTTATGTAATTGTTTTTGGTTTTTAATTTTCAAAATTTCAACAGGCGCAAAATACCCAAAGGAAAGTAAAAGCAACAACATTTATTTAACGAGAGATTTGTTGGTGTTTGGGTGGATAGTTTGATCACCAATAGAGCAATTACAATTACAACATTTATAAATGTGGTTAGGGTTGGGGTGGGAGGAAGGAGAACAAATTTCGATTTTATAAGCGGAACAAATTTTTGTTTGAAATTGTTGCATCGAGAAGGTACAAATTTCGTTAGGTAAACAACCAAATCAAGTCAAAACAATACAAGTAAGATCAAATCAGTTTTAAGAAATAATAAGAGAAGAATTGTCAGTTTTCCAATTTTGCCAATTTTGATGTATTTATTTTTTCGTTTCAATCATATATATTTGATACAGAGCACGAACAAGTGTTACATAAAAAGGAAAGAAAAGAAGATAAAAATGGGTGATATTTAGTTAAAATTGTCGTACAATTTGTTTTTTTTTTTTTTTTTTGTTTAAACTT
Organism: Drosophila punjabiensis; assembly: GCA_008042585.1. Taxonomy (NCBI): domain Eukaryota; kingdom Metazoa; phylum Arthropoda; class Insecta; order Diptera; family Drosophilidae; genus Drosophila; species Drosophila punjabiensis. Next base: position 19,028 of record VNJR01004621.1, on the reverse strand, counting down.
ACAATATACGAGAATGGAAAGTAGCTATTCATATACGTATAATATAAATTTGATGTATATTTAGATATAGAACAGACACGCACACACAAGCATACCATCTCACACACAGTTACAAGCTGGCCACGCATAGAGCTACTGAGTTAAGGATAGACATCGAAAGGATATTGAACACGCTAGCCACTACTTTAAAAAAGAGTTGGTAAAACTATGGCGAGCATGGGAATGTGAGGCTTAAAATTACTTAGAGTCTACCTTATGGCTATATTATATATTGAAGCGAGTGATCAGACATGGTTCGCTAAGATGAAATCAATTTTTACTGGTGAATGGATGTGCGGAAGAGAGCCACTCAGGAGTCAGCTTCAAGTCTCGTGCGAGTGTCTCCATTTTTCGGTTTCAAAAAGCATTTAAGCCGCCTCCACTCCAGGCACACCGTCTGGCACTCCGGCACTCGTATCATATCGAAAATGGAGCGTCACATAATTGGCCAAACACTTGCCACAGACCCTCGGCAGACGGCCAAACCGCCCAGCTGCTGTCGCGTTAAAGTGGCAAAAGCAATCGAAGGAGAAAATAACTAATACGACACGTTGGACCCATGCACATGGCCTGCAGGCAATTGTCTTGTGTCCGGGTTAAGCCTAATGGCATTTGGGCTCCGCTCCCATACCCAGCCCCAATTCCTCGGGCACCCCTCCGTCCCAAGCACGTGCAATAAGCCAAGCAACGCCCCCGGCATGCTAAACAACAACAAGAAGGGCTCAGGAGCGGAAGGGTGGAAGGGTGAAAGGGCTTGGGAAGTGGCAGTGGAAGCTGTGGAAGGGTTGGCTTAATAAAAATGTAAAGCACGTTGGACCTGAGGGCAGGAGGAGCAGGAGGGGCAGGGCCGGGTCAGGACAAGGTAAAAATAGTGCAGCATACTTTGCGGCGCCTGCTGTTGTACATATGAAATGGCATAGTTCAACTGGCTGTTAACAGTTGCGGCCAAAAACAGAAAAAAAAAGGGAAAAGGAAAACAGGGAGCGGAGTGCACGGGGGATAAGAAGAAGTGGGATTCGGGCTGGGAACAAAGTAGACAGGCTAGGGTCAGGACAAAAGGATTTGCACAATGTTTAGCCTGGCGTTGCAGCAATTTTCTACAATTACCTGGGGCACAACGACACCGACCGGCAAGGATAAAATGCACACAGGGCTTTCAGTGATTCCCTTTTGGCTGCTCTCCTTTTGCTTTTACTTTCGTTTTTTGTTCTTTTTTTCGGTCCTCAGCTAAAGGAAAGAGCAGTGAAAATAATATTAAAGGCCATTAGGCTCATATAGACAAGTTAAGTGGCTCCTGGTCCGGGCCCGGGCCCGGGTCCTCCCTCCAGCCTCCAGCCCCATCGCTGCTGTCGTCCTTGTCTTTGTCCTGCTCCTGATTCCCCTGCTAGCCATGTGTGGCAGTTTTTAGATTTTATTTTTATGCCTGCCCCACGTTCTGTGCCTCATCCTGGCTGTCCTCTGTTGCCACGGCAAAAGAAGTCATTAACGTGTCGTTGTCTTTGATGCCGCAGCCAAAGGCGGACGGGGTGGAGCGGAGTGGAGTGCAGAGGAGTGGAGTGGAGTGGGCGGGAAAAAGAAAGCCAAATTAAATTAGTTAACCACATGGCAAGTTTTGTGCATGTGCTGCGCCAGGAGACGACGAGGACAGGCCACTAATTGCTGCACGTTATGTTTTTGCTTATCTCCCCTTGAGTCGCAGCCGCTCCTGTCTCTCCAGCACCGAGCTGCACCGCTTCCCCCACGCTCCGCTCCGCCCCTCCAGGGCCGAGTAATTGTATTTTAAGTCCTGGGTCCTGGCTGAAGGTGAAAAAGCTAGTCGCGTCTATGAATAATACAAAAAATGTGGAGACATCGGAGCCGGAGGATAAAAAACTAAACACAAAGTCGCTGACATGGCGAAAGTCAAAGCTCAAAGCTCGTGTCCCAGTACCTCGTTCATCCCGGTCTGTTCTTCATTTTCCTTTTAACCGTGCTGGCTGGCTTCCTTTGACTGGCTGGCCGGGCCCTGTTGCCAATTGACATGTAAATTGACGTTTAATGGCTGCTAATGAGCGTCTGAGGATTTGTTCCTGGCGTTGTGGCGGCGATTTGAATAAGCCGGAGAGAGGCGAAAGCGAGAGGCAAGAGATGCAGAGATGCAGAGATCACATTTGAATCAGGTGGAATTTCTCCGCTCAAGTGCTGCCATTTCTAGGGGATTAGGTTCAATCGGCAGAGCCCTTCGCCGTCTTAGTGCAGCTAATAAATCATTAAGCAAACAAATAAATACTCCATTAATTTTCACAGCTTAGCCAGCATTCTGGGAAGCAGAGAGCGAACCGAACGACAAATGGAGATCCTGCCATAATGCGACCAATTCATATCTGAAAATGTTTTAATCTGATTACTGCAGATAGCTCAAAATGCTATGTAAATATGTTTAAGCTATTAATTATTTTGTGGGGATTTTCAAGCTTTCGGCATAATTACAAAACTCTCTGGGAGGCGAGTGGCGGCTTCAAATAATATTTGCTTGGCAAAAACTGATTGAAGCCGAAGTCTGCCCACTCCTCCAGCTTTTATTGTGATTCTGTATTTATGTATCTGTATCTCGGCTGGCCCTTGCGTTTGGCTACGTTTATTCTGCCATAAATTATTGAAATTGTAATTACTTAGGCAGGAAATGGGTAAGTGAGCTCCAAATCGCATACTTACTGCCGCCCCTGAGTTCAGTTCGACTCTCTTCGCCTCTTCTTCTGAATATTCTTGATTTTGTTTACTTCGTCTAATGAAAATTTAATCATAAATATGTATGTTCCCTGATTAAAGAGGGCAGAGCTCCGGGCCCAAGCGTAGAGAGTAGTTTCATTAGCATTTTTCTATATATTTTATTAGTGAACTCAACTCGTCCGCTCTAGTCCCTGCGTCTTTGATTGATGATGCCGCTCGCCGGGGAATGGGACTGGTAAAAGGAAACTAATTAATATGTAATTAGTGACACTCATTTGACATGTAACGAGGCTAATGTAAAAATATTCCGGAGTCGTCTCAGCCGTAAGAAGGGGAGGCAGCTGCGGAGCGAGGTGCCCCGTCTACTCAATCGCATTGATTAAAATGTAAATGACTTCCCGTAGTCAATTCAGCCGCACGATAACTCCCATATGCCGGGTCCAATGACGGGGATCAGATGCTGCAAATGATATGCTGCCCCATCAATAATGCCAGCAATTGTTGGCGGCCAAGCGTGCCTGCAGGCGCAGCATCCCATTTTTATGGCCCTCTGCCTCTGCCTCAGACTTAGTCACAGACACAGACGCAAAAGCAGACACAGACAGAACCCAGACTGGCTGGCGGTCTGAAAGTCATCCCGCACAGCCGACGGAGGTGTCAGTATTTATACAGCAAATAAGCTAAACGTTCCCTTTATGAGTCCCTCAGCGGCGTCGCCGGCAAACAGTTGGTGTCGTCGCCCGACAATTGTGTGGCAATTGTCAAAAGTCTCCCCGTCTTGACGTTTATATATGACTAGATATAACTCAGCGCCGGCTTCTACCCGAAACTCCCTTAAAACTGCAAAGCCGGCTTTGTGCTCTTTTCGCCTTTGTTGCCATTGTGGCGGAGAATCCTTTGGGCCTCCTTCCGCCTGCGAGCTGCGAGCTGCGAGCTGTGAGTTGCCAGTTTATTTGTCAGTTTGAAATTCTTTAGTAATAAGCGTAAAACTCGACTATAGGCTGGGGACAAACTGTGCAAAGCGAACGAATTGTGGCGAGAGCGCACCGAGCCCTAAGCCAAAGTTAGAAGTAAATTAGTTATTAGCCTTGTAAGTAGTTCAAAAGTTGCCACTTAAGCCGCTGACAGCCTACTGGAGCTCCGTTTCAGAGGCCATGGCGGAGTATCGCTAAAATGCGCCTAATTGTTAATTAGCATCAGCATGAATCTGCGAGGGGCTGCAGGACGAGTACCAGTGCCAGTGGCAGTGCCACTACCAGTGCCAGACATTTCCATAGTCACATTTTTAGGCACAAAACTTTCTGTTTGGCTGGGGCCAAAAGTCACTGCCAGACCGAAGGAGGCAGGCATCAGGAAGAAGGCACAAACTTTGTCCTCGCTGCTGTGGTATTGAAGTGTTAATTAATATTGAAAGGAATAAACTTTTGTCGGACTTTCTGAATAGCAAAAGAAAAGGCTAATGTAAATTGTGGAAAAGTGGTGAGGACTGGAATTCCATTCAAATCCGTTCGCCCCCACAATAAGGCCTCAAAAAGCATAATAAGTCTTAGAGAAGTTATAGAGGACAATCGGTCACTTTAATATTGGTCCCCAAGCATCCTGGGGTGTGTGTTATCTTTAGGAAAAAGGCATTTGCATTTTCTTGTTGCAGCCGGTGATAAATTCGAGTTTGTTCACCTGAAGCTGCGCTCGCTCCCTCCTTTCGAAAAAGCAATCTTGACAAGCCATTAACATTTCATGTGCACCTTGTCTCCGTTTTTTCTGCTGGCTTGACTATCACACTAAAAGTCAATATAAAGTAAAAATTTTTTTATGACCCCGGGATTATCATTTTGCGCTGGTTCTGCTGGGGCTGCCGCTGCCGCTGCGGCTGTGGCTGTGGCTGCAGCTTGACATGAAATTGGCTGCACACTGTGGGTAACCAGAAATTGGCCATAAAAGGCGAGCGACGACCAAAAGGTGCTGTCGTTCCTTCTTTTATATGTATATAAATGTATAAAAAATATAGAAATTTTTATTTTAAGTAGTGACGCGTCGGGGATAATGTTAATGGCACATGGCATTTTCATTTCAAACGCATAAAAGTGTCCGCAATCCACGTGAAATGCTTAAGGAAAGAGCGGAGAAGCGAAATGCCAGGCGGCGGAGGAAGCGGAGGAAAATGTCAACCGAAGAGTGTCCCCTTTGTGGCTGTCGTTTATGTGTGCGCAGATTTGTTTTTTATTTCAGATATACACAGAAATATGTACCCGTGTCCATGTATATCAAATAATGGCCAACTCACGATAAAAACGAATTTAAAGTTTATGTGCGCTAGACGGCGGTCGTCCTGCATACGCTTGCTTAATTATATGGTCGGTCTTTTTATTGCAACTCCCTTGTCAGTTCCCTGGGGAGTTTTGACTACGGCTTCCTCGATTGTTACACCAGGATTATATGAAACCAAGGGATATTCTAGCAGTGGAGTACGGAATACACATAACGACATGAATGCTTACTTTTCGGTCTGCTTTCTCTAGAAGAAACTAAGTTAGCCACGCTTTCAGTTGAGGTTCGGAATGTCTTAGAGTTTGGGCTATTCCTGTAGTCGTGTTATAGTATATAGTTCGGCACTTTATTCAAGTTTAGTTTACAGCACCGTCGATTTGAGGCACGTCTGCGTACACTTATCACGGTATATTATCACGGACTGATACAACTGTTCGATTGAATAATCATTGACGCCTTTACATCGCTGATTACAAAACTACGAGGATATGTATGGGGCGCTCCTCTGGGATTAACGTGAACGCCGAACTATTGGTTAGTTTGGGTCGGACGGAGTCTCCAAGCTTCCATGGCGAACTCTGGTCATTAGTTGGACGCCGTCTGGCTGGATTGACTGCTTCTCAGGCCGATGGCTAAAGAGTGTGTTTGGTTTTGTTCGTTCATTTTTCGGTTTACAAAGTTATTGCAAAAAAAGAGAAGAGCAGAAAAAAGAAAGAGAAAAGTAAGAATAAATAAAATTTTATGTTCTCTGTTGTTGTAATTGTTTTCCGATAGGGCGGATGTTGTAAAATATTTACTTTGGAAACGATTTTTCCCATTGTTAAATAGTTTTTCACTACAGAAATGAGCAACACGTAAAAAGGCACATCAAATGTTTACGCGACACAACAATAGAAGTTTACTAAATGGGTATTTACGCTGAAAGTCTCTTGAAGAGATACAAAGGTAAATTACAGTAAATCACAACACTTAGCACAATCGTTTAGGTCTCTTCCGAACTGTGTCCATTATTTCAGTGACAACTGTACGCACAACATCAAGAACAACAACGAAGAGGTATAAAACTTTATCGGGGAAAAAATACAAAAAGTAAAAGGACAAAAAATATATAAGTCCAGAAATTAGCCAAAATTTAGTTAAAATATATATTGTCAGATATCTGCTGTAATTTGTTCTAGCTCTGATGTGTAATGATAACTAATTGATATGCAGTTATGAATTAAGAAAATATTATATATTGTACACGACAACAACACACGGCATAGGCGTATATACGGAAATAAATATGATTACATGTCTATATGTATGTAGCAATGATATAAATAAGTATTCTATATGTTGGCATTACGATAATCGGAAAGCAGCCCATGCCAGGTCGGAAAAACAAAGCGTTCCATCATCCATTTCCCCCACTCCAGCGCTCATATATTGAGAAAATCTATTGCCAGATCCTTCTGGAAATCAATGCAAAACTCCGGACGAGCTGCACACTCTTCAACACCTTGACAGCAGCTGATGCCACAAATCAACAAATAAAATCAACAAACGGCAGTAATGGCAACAATAACCGGGCGAGGAGATGAACAACAACGGCAACCACTGAGTCAAGTCCGTCAATCAAATTGCTTTGGGAAGTTTTGCGAGAAAATGGTTCAATAAACATGTCTTACATAAAACATTTTAATTAAATTATATTTCTCCCACCTTCTGGGCGGCTGTGTGTGTGTGTGTGAGTGGTGCGTCTTGCAATATTTATCAATTTTCTAAGAGTCATCACAATAACCATACGTCTTCATCTAGCCCCAAACACATACACAGCACACATGCATACATACGGACACAGGCAAACAAAAGTGTTTTAGCGCTCTTCATGCACATCACTCATTTACACGAACAGGGATGGGCGGGGCAAAGGAGCCAAGGAGCGAGACGAGCTCTGTGCGCTCTACTTTAATTTAATTTTTGTGGTTGCTTCTCCTTGGTGGTGTGGCCGTTGTTGTTATTGTCGTTTGTTTGTTTGTTCGCTGCGCGCAATTAATTGAACTTGCAGCAGACTCTGACTATTGACAGCCGGGCGGCGGCGGGGGCCGTTGAGGGAGCCGACAGTGGAAAGGAACAAGGCTCCGGGCACGAAGGACGAGGGAAGGCTTGTGCTGCGGTTGAGTCGATGAACACTTAAGCCGCACTCAATGCAGCTCCCGCTCGTTACCCGTTACGCCTTTCGGAATTTAACTAAGACAAGCACCACAACGAAAACAACAGAGACGAACAGAGCCATACGCAGGTACACTGAAGGAAAATCTCAGGCAAATGTTTTTGTTGAAAATATTGCGATTTAGGGTTGTGATGATAGTATACCTTAGGAGTTTAAGGAGAAAGTTGTGAATATATCTATGAAGATCCCACTTCTTACTTTAAAGATGAATTCTCTTAGTTTATATACATTTTTCGCTAGGTGTACTCACGGACACTCGGACAAATTCACTAACACGAGTTTCGCAGTTTGTTGCCTTTTCCGTTCGGTATATGAAATGCTTTCGGGACTTATGTTGGCTTAGCAGCAAACTTGTCTAAGCCTTCGCCCAAGACAGATAGACGAGCAAGGCTGAGGAAGCCTTCGGGGCGGCCAGAGCTCCTGCAATTACAATTACACATAGACGGAAGACCAAGACCAAGCAGTGGTCCGAGAGGAAGGACCCTCGGTAATTGTAATGGGCAACAAAGTAGGTAAAGCATTTAGCAGTTTGACGCACTTTCAAGGAGCACAGGAGCCAGTCTCTGCTGCGAGTCTTAAAGGTGAGCTCGTCGTTGACTTTAACTACTTAGCGGGCAGTAAGCAACTCCGTGTCCTGGTCAAGGACAGGTCCTGCATCGCGCTGCCAGCCTCTAAAACATATTGCACAATTACTTGGCACAAGCGCACATACCCCGTGCCTCGGGCAAAAAATAAAATACCTAACGAAATTTATGTTATTGTTTGTCTGACTGCCTGCCAGCCAGCCAGCCAGCCAGCTACAGCTAGGAGCAAGCCGGCTCCGTACCTTGGCCCTGGATCGCTCTCCCATATTATTTGCACATATTTTTGCCCTCTGCGAGTATGTGTGTGTGTGTATGTGTGTGCGCCCTGTTTGTTGCAACATTTTATTTATCGCACTGGCCATAAAATGCACGCTGGGGGCATTTGTAACAATTTCGCAGCCGTACACAATGGAGGAGTAGCCGAACCCCCCTTCTATACATATATCCTACCCTCGCTCCTTTCTTAGTCGAGTTAAAATATTACAACATCATGCTTAAAAGTCACGTTTAAACGCTGACGACGACGGCGCTGAAAGATTATTGCATTTTTAGACTGCCAACCGCGCGTGCTCAGCTCCCCGAGGCCCCCGGATCCCAGGTCCCGGATCCCGGGCTCAACCTGCTCCACCTGCGCATAGCCGCGCAATCACAAACAAACGAAGTTCATTTCAGTCAGACGTCGTCCTTGTCGTCTGCGCCTGCCTGTCTGTGAGCCCGGCGAAATAAGTAATAGTGTTGCAACGTGCCTGCCGCATTTTATTTCCTCTCCAGTCAGATAGGAAGGACTCGCAAAGAGGAACGGGCAACGGGGAACGCGGTGGTGCCACCGACCGACCGACCGACCGATCCGACGAATGGCGGAGCAGTCTGTAAGCTGGCAAGCCATTGATTGTATAATTCCTGTGTTGCCAGTGAAAATTGTATATGCTTGATGTCTGATTGAATGGAATTGATGTGAGAAAGTGACTGCTCCTCCATTCGGCTTTTGCGGTTACGAAACCAATTTATTTGCGGGAGCCATGCTGTTATTTATTTTAAATAGCACAGGCCATGCCTGGCCCACTACGTAGGTGTATCTCTCCTCCACAGGTTCCTTCAGCATGTGCAGGGAAATCCTTGAAAGCCAAAAATGATTTCATAAGATGAAAAGCGCTTTTCCCACATCGTGTTCTGTGGTTGCCAAAGGTCCGAACTATAGGAAGGCGGAGCCACAGCAATTTTTGGCAACTCTGTGGATGGGCAGATTGAAATGTTAGCTTTCATTGGAAACTGGAGGCGAAGGCCATCTTTGGCAACGAAGATTAAAACAAATTGCTGGGAAGTAAAGGCAAGGGACAGAGATCTAAAGCCAGATGGAGGAGTCTTCAACGAAACTCTACTGAGGGTGGATCTCTGGCTGAGCCCGCTTCGATTACATTTGACCCCGCCTCCCTGCACATACAGGAGAAGCTCTTTCTGAGGCCCACAGGCAGAGCCCAGAGCGTGGAATCACAAAAGCAAAAGTCACTTTTTCAATTTTCAAAATTAAAAAAAAATTCAACGCACACACGAGTAAATCACTAAGTTACTGTGTCGCATTGATAAACCCTTATCAAGCTGGCTTTTTTAGGCACACTCCCACACCAGCACTCCCGGCACGTTGACACTCTGTCAGAGGGCGCAATTCGGAGGGAAAAAAGTCACTAAACGGAACGCGGAAGTCTGACAAGGGTGAGCGGACTCCAGACTCCAGACTCCAGACTCCGGAGCGAATGAAAAACCGAAACCGAAAAACCTGTCGGCCGGGAAGAAGCCTTGCCCTCGCCTACTTTTCGGCATGAATTTAAAAGCCCGGCTACATGAGGGAGCGGTTCAGGGGCCTGCTATGTAGCGCGCATATTAAAATCTATAAAATATGCTTGTGACTGCTTTACGACTTGAAAGCCTGCAGCGGGACGGGACGGGTACGGGGACGGGGACGAGGAGCTGGCAGCCAACAAAAAAGTTCAATATTTGTAAATCTCCTGCTTCTTGCCGCTGTCGCCTTCTGACTTCCCAAGCTCTCGTTCTTTATGGGTTAATGGTGCGAAAACGTGACTTAATGTGCGTGTGTAAGAATTTTTTCAGCCCTCGCTCAGGAGAGTTATGAGCGGGGGGCGGCGCGTCGCATCTGGCGTTCAAAGGTCAGAGCAATTTGAGGCGACCATGGGCTGATGGCTTTTAATAGAATTGTCAGCCGGAGTGGCTTTAAACAGCTGTCCTGTCCTGATTGTGGCCGGGCGGCACGTTCAAGTGCGCATGATTAAAGATTTCATTAACTCTCTTGTCTGGGTCCGAGGGTCGAGGCCCCATTTAATTATATATCTCATCCTGCTCTTCCTGCTTTTCCCCATAACTAGCGCACTCAGATCAGTTCAGGCTCTCAGTTTTAGCGTAAATGACAAATCCTTATGCTAAATATGCTTAATTGCAACACATACACGTGCGCAGCAAGGACGCATGGACATGCATAAAGAGGGGGAGCTTACATGGTGCTGTACATATGCTTAATGAAGCTTATAACTCTCGCCGTCTTCCTCCCACACCCGCACCCGCACCCACACACAGCCCCTCCACAAACACACTTGCAACGTGCAACACGTACGTGTCCTGACAATCCAGGCAACAGGCAGCATATGCCATCAACTGGAGGCCCGCCAGGCGAAATAATTATAAAGCGCTTGCAGCAGCGGAAGCTGCAACGGAAATGTTACCGTTATACCTGGCAAAAGCACGTGCGGCGCGGCGGAGAGGGGCGTGGCAAGTGGCAGGTGGCAGGCAGCAGGCAGGAGGAGGCACGAGGCATCCTGGTTGCGGGTGCAAATTCTAGCACTGCCAGCCGTTTAGTTTAGCATAATGACAGGCACAGGAGCATGGCCCGAAATAGAGACAGGGCTGCTGGGTGGCCGAGCGGCAGTGTGGCAGGGTGGCCGGGTGGCACGAGAAAAGGGTGGCTGGGGGCAGCCACTAAACCAAGCCACATTAGCTCGGCAGCAAATGTGGCAAAGCGTGTTAATAACTCACTGTGCTCCGAGTGCACTCCGGAGAGCTGAGCTCAGTCCGCCCGTCTCACCTCTGCCTGCATTTAAGTTTTCGGATTTAATAATAAAGTTGGGGGCCGGGAGGGCGTGGGGCATGGAGTAAGTTTGTCGTCGCGTCTTGGCTGACGTGTAATGGGGCCTGGTCTGGCAGGATTTGGCCTGCTGGCATTGCACATTTTCCATGCATAATGCATAATTTCGTTTCATCATCTCGGGCTACTGGCTCCTGCCATCCCGGCTTGGCTTCCTACCTCCTGGCAGCCGCATTCCTGGTCTCGACTCGGGCCTAATTTGCTGCATAATGAAGCGTGTAGTCGTCTGGCTGTGCTCCTTTGGTCCTGTTTTGTTTCTGGTTAATTTGGGGCGCCAGTGGAAAATGCAGTTTCTGGCTGAAATATTCTTAGTTTGGCAAGCACAGGATGCCTGGCCATATTTATGCCAGATAATTGGACAGCATCCATCAGGCGAGGCACATCCTCCTCGGACAAATGGCTGCTCTGACATGTCATCTCAATAATTACGCGCTCTGCGCTCGCTTGCGACACAGAATCGATACTATATCCCTGTGCTACCCCCTCTGCTGGGCCATCAACCCTCTGGCGCTGCTTTTGTTAACCTCAAACTAACAAAATCCAGACGAGCGGAGCGGAGCAGGGGGTGGGGGCTTCTAACCACAGCACACACACCTTTAATGTGGCCACAATATGAGTGTGCGAGTGTGTGTGTGTGTGCGCTTCATTATTATTATGGCTGTTCTTATTCTCCATTCGTCCTGCTAGCCTGTATAGCTTCCTATATACACGTGTATGTGTATCCCATCCCTGTCAGCATTATTTTATTTTTGTCGTATTGTTTGCTTCCTTGTCGCTGGCATTGTTATTTTTCGTATTTTTGTCAGCGCCTCCTCCTTGCGACATCGTCCTCAGCCAGGATAGCCTTTGATGGAGCTCTGTCCTCCCTGTGTGTGCGTTGTTTTCGTTGTTAGTTTTTAGCTCGGTTGTTCGATTTTCGTCACTAATGAGGAGCCGTAAAAGCGGACGGCGAACTCGAGAAGGGCGTGACGCAGGTAATACTAGGTATACGTGGACAGTGGCCAAGGATGCGTGGCCCATGTGTGTCCGTAAACAATGTATTTTATTTGTGTTTACGTTTTTAACAGCTCTGACAGGCGTCTTGCTACGGATTTGGGTCAATGGGGGATACACAAGGACTGGCGGTCTACTCCTTCGTTTCAGGTTCTATTTATGCCCATCCAGGAGTTCTTCGTGCCGGGATTTGTCATTTGCCTAATGAATTCAATTATTTATTTGCCCTGAGTTATTTTTCTTAGCCACGCTTTCAGCGACAGTTTCTGATTCGACTTGGCGGCTCCCCCGATCCGGGTTGGAGCAGGTGAATCGGGGCCATTTCTAATTAATATCGCACCAATTACATGGCTTTCGGGCGGAAAGGAGAGGGACGGAAGGAGGGAGGGAAGGTACAAAAAATGGCAATTTAATTAGTGCAAGAGCAACACTTAATTGAAAGTTGAGAACTAATTAAATGGCGATGGCAGCGATCCTCGGCGCAAAGGGTTCGGCGGAGGTCACTTCGCAGTCCATTGCAAATGCAACTGACGTCGTTTGAAGCACAAAATTAATTAACACTCAGCCGCACACACACACACACACACAGACCAACGAACCCTCTTAAACACACAGTCATTGTGTGGAAGGGCACACAAAATATGCAATTAAAATTGTAGTCGCGCTAAAAATCGCCGTCGCTAAAATTATTAACAACAAATAAACCATAATAATTCGAAACTTTGCGCAACCACACACACACACAGCACAAACAGAGTAATGCAAATAATAAACTAATTAAATCGACACAGGCCTCAATACACAATGTGCTTAATAATTTGTAAATTGCTTTTTAGCCAATTCAATGGAGGGTGCAGTGGAGGCTCCAAAGCCAGACTCTCTGTCGAAGTAACTAACCCTGTTGGAGGCATCTCAAACGCTAACACGGATGCAGTACTTCAGGGGGAAGAAAGTAGGAGGTGATTCGTTGGAACACATATTGAATGTAACTATTTACTTTTGTTAGTGGATCACAAACTTACTGCGAGCTTAAGTCTAGAAGTGAGCTTCGGGTGAAAAGAACTGGGACTTACCTAAAAAGAGAAAAAGAGAAATTAGTGTTTAAGTTTAAACTATATTATGATCTCAAGGAATGTTTTGCAAGAGACTGAAGTGCGCCTGCCAAATCAATTCCGCTGCAACTTATTTCTATATCTCTTCCCCAGAACCTGCAGCACTACACAAGCTTACCAGAATAATATTTACCGTGTGCAAACGGCGCACGTTTATAGGTAACAAAATTTGTTTTATATTATTATTTGCATTTTTTTTCTCGCATGTGTTTTGTTGCCTTTACCAGGACCAGTGCCACTGCCAGTGCCATCCCTCTTCACATCAATCCAATGCTAACAGAGTTCTCTTGGTGTCGAGCTGCCCTTTTTTCAGGCTTTTCAATTTCACATATAGCAAATATTTTTTATGTTCCCAACTCCTCACCCCTGGTGCGATGCGAGTTCTCTTCGCTTCTCGTTTCTCGTCTCTTTTTTGCCATATTTTACATGCAAATCGAATTTTCCTCAATTTTAATTGGATTTTTGATTGGTTATACTTGTGTTTATATACGCACATCTCGTTTGACTGGATCAACCCGCCACTCCCCCCTCTTAATCTTCCCCCTGCGTGTGTGTGTGTATGTGGTATTTATTTGTAAAAATATATAAACATATATGCATATAGCACATACAAATATCGGCGAAAATGTTGCCTATACCTCAATTATTTTGGTTATAAATTTGATTTTTGATTTCCATGTTTGTTAGTTTGTTACATCGTGTAGGTTGGGAGTTTACAACAAAATCAGGCGGAATATGCAAATTTTTAATGCTCTCGACAGAGTGAGCCGGATGGCTTTTAGCAAATTGTTGAATTTTACTCAATTTGATTTCGTAACAATTAATTTTCACGCCAACAAAAGTTGATCTTCACATGAAAATTGAAATGTAACTTCGGCGGCCCTCCAGCCATCGCCATCGCCATCGCATCGCCATCCTGCCGCGAACTTTTACAACTTTGTCAGCAACACCTTTGGCAACCCCCATCTAATGATACCATTCCAGCAGTTGAGCAGTTGGCCCGGGCAATTAACCGAGTCGCGCACAAATTGCTAGCAATTTGTACAAAGTTTTAATTGAAGACGACATGAAGAGACATTCCCTCTGCACGCATCTATGTACTTAAGGACGAGCGTTCGCTGTATGTAAAATTAGAGCTCACAGCCTCGCGGGCATTGGCGGGGACTGGGACTGACATCCACTGACATCAAGGCGGTCTCCCTGCTGGCTTAGTTTCATACTTATAATTACAATTGAGACCCCAGCCGCAATGATTATAATTATGTTCTGTATTGTCGGTTGCCGGTGGGCGTGGCGGTGGTCCGCCCGGCCTGCCCACCATCGACTGGTGGGTCGCCCAAAGTAGCTACAGGTAACCCCGAGCCCGGTGCAGGGGAAGAAGAATAATTTTTGAAATAAATCACTTTTTGTTCGGTTTTGGCTGGGCAGCATTTGTGCGCTCGGCAAGGACTTATGCTGATTAGTACCAAAAGCGACACAGTAAATTTGAATGTCAGAGGGAGGACGGCTGTGGAAGGACGAGGACGAGGACCCACCCGCCCTGTCAGGCATTCGAAATGATTTATGCAATGAGCTCAAAAAGATGAAAGTTGTACATTTTCATATTTTAATTGCTTTGCTCTCTTAATACTTTTGGGACCAGGCTCAGGTCTCGTTTGCTTTTTATTTATTTTTGCTGCCGCTTTGGTTTCTTCTCCTTATTCCTTGTTACGCTTCTATGGGTCTTTTGAAGTCCTTGTGCGGGCAGGAGGCGGGGCAGAAGGTGGTCTTACCGCCCATGAGCTGGGAATACTTCGGTGTGTGTGTTGGCCTTGTAGTTAATGTAAATGTTTGCTGAGAAAATTTTACTAATTTTATAACAAGTTGCGGCTTGTATTTCTGTTGCGTTTTCAGTTTTCCATTTTTCTTGACTGTCCCAGTCCTTGTTGCTGTCCCCCTCTCCTTGCTGTCAGAGGACTTTTTTCCTGCAGCAGTGCTCGGTAGGAAAAGTAGATTTCGTGTATAAGTAAGCATTTCGCATTTATAATTTATGGCTTTGTATTTGTCAATGGCATTATTATTTCTCATTTTTATGTTTGTCCATTTACCTTGGCGGTGGTGGTGGCCCCGCCACGCCTTGCCCTGTATATTTTATGGGGCATTTAGCATTTCAAGTCCCAAAATGTGGGTTTATGGAGTGACAGGCAAACTTTGTGTTGGCTTTAAAAAAAATTAAAATTACAACTTTACCTTATTCCAACCCCCGGAAAAGTGAGAGGGGAATACATATATCTCATTGGAATTTGCCAATGATTAAAGCGGAGTCCTTCTGTCCTTGCACTCCAAAGCATTTAACCCTTTGTCGCCACACATACCCGTACATAAAATATCTGTTTGCCTGTTCGGGGCACCAGTTCGGGTTTTGGGGCAATTTCCAAACACATTTTCCATATGCACATTTGCCACTAATTATGCGCAAAATTTCTAGCTCAAGGGCTCCAAGCAATTAGCAGAGCACACACACGCACACATCCTTCTCAAGCAATTTACATTGAAATTAAACAAAAACTATGTGCCTGTGTGTGTGAGCCATGGGAGGGGAAGGGGGGAGCCTGGGCTGTGCCTCATTTTCCTGCATGCGGCCAACATTAATGCAACAAATTATGTTTAGAGCGCGCGGACTCGGGGAAAACTCCAAATGAAAATAAACCGCAACATTTTTCATTTGTATAGAAAATGAAGAAGCCGCCCCGTGCTACGGGGGCGACTATCACACGGGAGCAATATAACTGGTTTGTTTGCCACAAAAGCAATTTTATGATTATAACAGCCGAGGCCCGGTCGAGTCCTTGCCCACCCCCTTGCCCATATCCACATCCACGCCCACGCCCGCGCACTCGTCTCTCTCAGGGAGCGATGTGCAATTAGGCGCCATAAAAATGGCTAACCGCCCCAGCTGGGCGTGGTTGTTTGTCTTCTCTCCGTTATTTTTATTTGTTTCGTTCGCCGGGAGTCGGGAGCCCGCAGCCCGCACAGAACTCGCAGTATTTTTAATTTAAAATCCACAACGAAGCGTGAGCTAAGCAAGAAAGCAAAGATGTTCTACAAGAAATATCCGGGATGCTACTGAGCACGCAAAATCTATTTAAATGGTTTCTAAAAGCAGGATATATCTACCTATAATTGAGTAAAATCGTTTCATTGGGTTCGAATCGATCCTGTAATTAGTTTAAGTTTAAGTATGCATCGACTTAACCCATATGGTTTCAGATATATCTCCTTTAGACCAGATCAGTGACCGGATTTATGACCAGAATGAAAACAGTAACAATTACAGCTTTATGGCCCTCTGACTACCTATAGTTTGCCACCGTTGGAGATTTGCCTTTTACAGCCAGGCTCCTTGTGCTAACCACATTAACGCACACTTCCGGGGACGAGGGAAGTTAAATTATGGTTATTGTTTATGGTTAAGCACGGCAAAGGTCGACGGCTAGTCAAATTGGCTGTGCATCTCTTTCCGCCCTCAGCGGAGACTGCCCTTCAACCCCTTGCTCTGCGATGTTTAGCGAAAAAAAAGGAATATATATATATATATTTACTCTGTGTTTCGCCGAGCAGTCAAGTTTTATAGAAATTTATGAGGTTTATAGTGGCGTGCCATTTCGTGTTGGTTCGGCTTGCTTAAAAGTCCCTCGAGATGTAATCAATTACTTAATGCTATGGAAGAAAGTCCCTCCCCACAGCTCTTCTCCCCCAGCGACTCGACGCCAAACAAAAGCCATTACGCTGAAACTTTTCAATGAAGCGTTCGTTGCTCGCCGGATCGTTCATTCCCGGCTCCGTTCGTCAGCCAGGCCGGGCTACGGACGGGAATGGGCACGAGGATGGGGACGGGGACGGAGGACTATTAGCTGCCTGGTTGGGATGATGTCCTCGATGTCCTCAATGTCCTCGCCGTTCTTCGGCACAACCCCTTGCGGGGGCATTGCCACAGCTGATGTATTATTATGGCCCTCTAGATTGGGCTCTGTGGGCTGGCTTCTCTGTTATTAATATTGTTTTTCCCTCTGTCTCCGTCCAACCCTGCCTTCCGCACCCCCCAGAGTCCTTCTGGGCTCTCCGTTCGCCCGTCTCCGTTCTCCGTTCTCGGCTAGTACTCGGCTAATACTGGCGAATCCCCAGCGCATTACGTGCCGAAGGTAAGCAGGCAGCATGTCATCAGAACACGCCCACTTGAATTTTGAATGGGTTTGGCAGTCGTCGGCGTTGCGTTCCTTGTCCCTGCCGCCGTCTAGGGTTTTTAGGTTGAGTTTACAGTAAAATAAATATTTAAGTGGAGCCTGCGACTCTGACTGGGGCTGACTGGGGTAAGTCACTTGAGCGTTTGTTGGCACGTAAAAGACATCATAATTAGCATTGGGCGCTCGAAATTAGTGTGCCATGCTCACGGGCCAAAGGTTAAAAAGTGCAAAAACGTGCAGAGTCTGGGCTGGTCGGACCACGTGAGTCACTGCACTGCCGCAGGCGGGTGCGGGTGCGGGTGTGGATGTGGGTGTGGGGGTGCTCCTTCCAGGACATCCCCGGGAATGCCAAAGCTGAAACTTGCTAGAGCCAATTTCCGTGTCATAAAACTTGAAAGCTTTCTAGGAGACCGAAAACAATTTGCATTCCAAATTCAATTTTATAATGGCAGCATGCAAGAGTGGCCGAAGGTTCAGTGTATCCTGCTCTCCTATTCGGGCAAAGTTTTGGCCTGCGACTGGGCCACCTACCTGGTGTCACCCTAATTGGGTCAGGACACAAAGACGACCCGGCATGCGGAAATGCGGAAATCCAAGATGGCCAAAGGAAGCCGAGTCGCCGAGTTCAATAATATTTGCCTCGCCGATAAAACAAAGGCAGGAGCCAAGTTTTAAATTACCAAGAGACGCTGTGCAAACATTTCGCATGAAACTTGTTTAGAGACCCAGACCCAGACGCAGACGGACTCAGACCGAGAACGAGGACCGAAACTCAGACTCAGACTCAGACGCCACCGTTCGGCCGACTGTCGATGGTCGATGGCTGTGTCGCCGCAACACCCGTAGAATTTGTGTAATTTGACCCAAAGCAAATGTAAATAGAACTGCGACTGCTGAAAGGGCGTTAAATTGTATAACTTAATGAAACGTCGGTTGAGCAGCAGCAGCAGTTGGACAGCAGCAGACCGAAAGCCAAAGCCAAACCAAACCGAGCCCAGACCCAGAGCCAGAGGACTAGAAAGGACCCAACCTAACCAGAAAACCAACAGCACCAGCAGCACAAGCAGCACCAGCACCAACTCAGACCGACAAAGTCAAAAAGTAAGAGGAGTCCGAGTGCCAGGACGAGATATCCAGGACTTGCCGGCTCTGCTTTGTCCCGTGGCCCTTCCGTGTCTCTTTCTGCTCGGTTGTGGCTCGCCATGTGCGGATTACGTTTGACTTAATGCAGTCAGGCAATGAGGAGAGAAAAAAGGCAGGACACACGGAGAGCGGCAGAAACTGTTGCACGCCAGGCCACGCCCACGTTGAGTTAAAATTAAAATGCTAAAATTTCCCAGCTAAAGCTGTGGGCGTCGGCACACACGCCTCTCGTCCTTTGCCACTGCCTCTGCTCCTTTCCGCCGCAGGCCTTAAAAATGCAAAGCAAAATAGTTTTTAATTAAAAGGTCTGACTGTCACCGTCCTGCTGTCTGCCTGCACTCGAAGTCGTTGAATTAGTCCAGTCCCAGGCCGAACTCGGGAGTGATTTCGGATGCGAGGTATTGGCGAATCTTGCGCGGTCACAAGCCATCTCATTTACTTGGCCCGCCCACCTTGGCGGCGCTCAATTAAGGCAGGCAGGCATTTTTCGGCCCTTCGACCCTCCCCCGCCGCAAGTCAACAAATAATTCCTATGCAAATATTTTACACTAATTATTTCAAATATTTTCATGCGGCGACGACGGCGGCGGC
>VNJR01004619.1:0-12501 GCA_008042585.1 Drosophila punjabiensis | reverse complement strand
TTGTCCCGCCATATCTACCATTCATAACAACAACTGAGTTGATCACAAGAGATAACGAGAGTGTTTAGCTTTATATATATATATATATATATTGTTTTTTTTACATATATATAAGTGTGTTCCATACATACCAAAAAAGCCTTCTATTTTCGATGATTCGCCAGAGGCAGGACCCTTCACTATCCCTCTCTTTCTCTTTGCCTTTCTCTCTCTCTCTGTCTCTGTCTCTGTCTGATTCAAAACAAGAACCACAAATATTACAAATAGTGTACAAATGTTCGCTAGCTACGTATATCTCATATATAATTATATGTATAAACTGTATGTTTCAAGACGGGGGAGGTGTGACGTTCTGCTGCGGTTTCGATTTTCCGTTTCGTTTAAAATTATGTAACAAAGTGTTTGAATAATTGAACTCATCCTTGCCCAAGTGCGATTAAGCCCTAATTTAAATCCTTTCATAGTTACAATTTCCTCCGTCTGCGGAACACACATCTCACAACTATCGCAACACGATCGGAAACGGACTCAGAAAAGGAGCGTTTATCGTTTATGTCCAGCTTAAACCCATTTCTGAGACCGCAAGCGATAATTTTACTAATAAATTGCCTCGCCGAATATATCATCTAAGCTTAAAGTTCGCAAACGATCCGTTTTCGAGATGCCAAATGATAGTATTTAGTATTTAGATCATGAGAATGTGATTTGATCAATTTTAAACAAATGTTAAAGGGGAGACTACTCTCTGTATCTCTACCTATCTCGTGTGTTCCTGCTAAAAATTCGCTAAGAAAAAATATAACACTTTCGCTAGACTCGCAGGTTCTGCAATAATTACGAATTAGATAAAACAATATTTTTAATTACAATAGACTTGGGGAGCTTGGGGTAGAATCGTAGGGATAAAGGGGGGGTTTTGGGTTTTGGGCTTAGGCTATACACAATTTTGTGGATATAACTTCAGTATCGTTAAATTAGCAAGTAAACTAAGGTATAAATCTAAATCATAAACATAATATTAAACTTTTAAATTATAAACATAATTACAATTGTGTTCACTCGTCCATCGTCCATCGTCAATCGTCCATTGTCCGTCTCCGTCTCTGTCCCAACAGCAACGCGATCCCACATACAGCTCAAACAGGACCATTTCCATGAACTGAGCTTCAGCTTCGTATAAACGCAACAACACTTAATGTACACACTATCCACATATAGCGATTTCTATACGTATATAAATCATGATGATATGCGGATCCATGCAGCGCTGCTGTCGGACATTCGTGTTTGCGTTTGCGTTTGCGTTTTCCAGAATGGCGGCAACCGTAGCAGCAGCCATAACCTTAGCTGGAGGCGGAGGCGCACGCCCCACATTCAATCGTTCTTGGTCTGACAGTAGAGCTCCTTGAGCGACTTGAGCTCCTCTATGAGCGCTTTGTTTTGGTTCTCTAGCACCGCCACGCGATTCTCCAGGCACTTGATGTACTCCTTCTTCTTGCGCCGGCACTCGCGCGCCGCCTCCCTGTTCTTCTGCAGCCGAATCTCGCGTTTGCGCGTCTGATCCTCCGCTATCCCGCTATTGTCTGCAAGTGATAAGGATGAGAAAGGATACTGATTAATTATCCGATTAACAAAGTGTCTGCGTCATTTCCCCAAACTCGAACTCTCTAAAACTCGAACGGGATACGGATTCATTCTACGCGAACTTGTACAGCTTGCAATTCAATTTCAAATTCAAATAGATTCATGAAAGGAATAGAAACAGTTAAAGGAGATTTTTTATTACAATTGAGGCAACGAGAATTATGTCCAAAAGATTTAAATTTGCATACTTTTTCGCGTAAGATCGAACCAAGTTCGATTATAAAGTAAATTCGATAACAATAAGAACGATGTAAATGCATAATACATGCGATTAAAAATTAATAAATGCTTCAATGAATATCATTAAATGCTGCTGCGAGTTGAGGATTCTTTGTTCCATTTTACATATAAAAAAGAACACATTACGAACGATAGGTAATATTTATCGATTAAAATCTAAAAAGGTTTTTAATTTAATCTGTTAAAGATGACCGTAAGTCTATCGACAATTAAAATCAAAACTATCGAGTCCAAAAAGATTTTTCAAACACTACCAAGCTGTAGTTCGACAGGTATAATTATGTAAAACAGATGTATTAATAGTTCGATAGGTTAAAGTATGTATATCGAATGTCTGTCGATTAAAATCTAATAAGGTTTTTAATAGTTTAACGAAAATTTGAAAACTGTTAAAGTTGACCGAAAGTTAATCGACAATTAAAATCAAAACTATCGATGCCAAAAAGCTGTAGTTCGATAGGTACAATTATGTAAAACAGATGTCTTAATAGTTCGATAGGTTAAAGTACGTATATCGAATGTTTATCGATGAAAATCTAATAAGGTTTTTAATAGTTTAACGAAAATTTGAAAACTGTTAAGTTGACCGAAAGTTAATCGACAATTAAAATCAAAACTATCGATGCCAAAAGGCTGTAGTTCGATAGGTATAATTATGTAAAACATATGTCTTAATAGTTCGATAGGTTAAAGTACGTATATCGAATGTTTATCGATGAAAATCTAATAAGGTTTTTAATAGTTTAACGAAAATTTGAAAACTGTTAAGTTGACCGAAAGTTAATCGACAATTAAAATCAAAACTATCGATGCCAAAAGGCTGTAGTTCGATAGGTATAATTATGTAAAACATATGTCTTAATAGTTCGATAGGTTAAAGTACGTATATCGAATGATTATCGATGAAAATCTAATAAGGTTTTTAATAGTTTAACGAAAATTTGAAAACTGTTAAGTTGACCGAAAGTTAATCGACAATTAAAATCAAAACTATCGATGCCAAAAGGCTGTAGTTCGATAGGTATAATTATGTAAAACATATGTCTTAATAGTTCGATAGGTTAAAGTACGTATATCGAATGTTTATCGATGAAAATCTAATAAGGTTTTTAATAGTTTAACGAAAATTTGAAAACTGTTAAGTTGACCGAAAGTTAATCGACAATTAAAATCAAAACTATCGATGCCAAAAGGCTGTAGTTCGATAGGTATAATTATGTAAAACATATGTCTTAATAGTTCGATAGGTTAAAGTACGTATATCGAATGTTTATCGATGAAAATCTAATAAGGTTTTTAATAGTTTAACGAAAATTTGAAAACTGTTAAGTTGACCGAAAGTTAATCGACAATTAAAATCAAAACTATCGATGCCAAAAGGCTGTAGTTCGATAGGTATAATTATGTAAAACATATGTCTTAATAGTTCGATAGGTTAAAGTACGTATATCGAATGTTTATCGATGAAAATCTAATAAGGTTTTTAATAGTTTAACGAAAATTTGAAAACTGTTAAGTTGACCGAAAGTTAATCGACAATTAAAATCAAAACTATCGATGCCAAAAGGCTGTAGTTCGATAGGTATAATTATGTAAAACATATGTCTTAATAGTTCGATAGGTTAAAGTACGTATATCGAATGATTATCGATGAAAATCTAATAAGGTTTTTACAAGTTTAACGAAAATTTGAAAACTGTTAAAGTTGACCGAAAGTTAATCGACAATTAAAATCAAAACTATCGATTCCAAAAAGCTGTAGTCCGATAGGTATAATTTTGTAAAACAGATGTCCTGATAGTTCGATTGATTGTATCAGTAATGTATCAGTAAGTTCGAGTTGCAGAAGTTCAGCTCTCCCGCCATTCGAGGCTAGCGAGTTCTTTGGAACGTGGCTATTACTGGTGTTGTACGATATCCGATTGGACAGGTATAACGCTTGGTCATACTGCATCAGTGAGCTGTTCGTCGCATTGCCCCCCGCACCGCTACCCGCCAGCTGAGAGTTGAGCACGCCATCGGACATGGTCAGCGATGCGCCTGCCAATTAGGATTCAATTCGATCAATTCCAATGTAGATACAGGTTCGGGTTCGGGTTCGGTTTCGGTTTTTGGTTTCAGTTACGGAATTTATCGGTTTGGGGGGGAATTGTTGTTGATTTGTTGTTGTTGTTGTTGATTTGTTGTTGTTGTTGTTGCGGTTGTTGTTGTTGTTCAGGACAAAATTAATTTTGATAGTTTTTTTTTTTGTGGAGTAGGAAGGCAGTCGAAAAGAAAACAATGGAAAAAAACAACAATAAAAATTATAAGAAAACATATTTTTCATTTCAGTTTTCAAACGCAATTTGAGAATTTTGAACTGATTTTGATTTATTTTTTGCTTTATGAACTTGAGTGGGTGAGTGCGAGCGAGAGCGGCGAGCGAGCGGGCGAGATAGAGAGTTAGTCGAAGAGAGTGGAGAGAAGCTGGTTAACGGTTGAAGTACTGTTAGGTGAGGTTAGTTGCTTCTTTTTTTTTTTTGCAGTTTTTTTTTCTTACATACTTTGCATGATGAGCTGTGTAATAACAACAACGGCAACAACAACAGCGATATTACAGCAACAACAACGACAGAGCGAAATAGAGGGGGGGGGATGCAAATAGAAGAGAGAGAGAGAGAGAGAAATAGGGAGGGGGGTAGAGACAGGCAGCAACAGCAGCTTGATTTGGTGAAGTTTTAGTAAATATTACTTATTTAATGTTGTTTATGTTGATATGCCTGTCTCTGTATACATACATATATGTTCATATGTATGCGCGCATGCATGTGTGTTTGCGGGTGCTGATATGTGGGTGTGTGGGTGTCAGGTTTCAGAATTCAAGGATTCTTTACAACAATTTCCGTCTGTCCTTCCTCAATAATATTATTATTATTATTATTATTTATGTATTTTGAAGCAACATCAACAACAACAGCAACAAAATTGCAATGAATGGCGAAAGGAGAAGGCGCTGCCTTTAATCAACAAATTAATAAGATGCGTAACGCCCGTATTAATTTCTCTTATCTTTGCCCTAACGGTACTTGGTTGTGTGGTAGCGGGAGAGAGTGCGAGTGAACAAGCGATATGGACGGATATAACAGTAAAGGTACAGTTGTGATCAGAAAAGGACTTGACATGTTTAAGCATGCTAATTACGATGTCCTGCGAGTATTCTACACTCATAAAAAATGTTAACCTAAAATTAATCAGTCATTAAAGAAATTCGACATACAAAATGGATCCAAAGGAGAGATCGGAAAGATTTTAAAACAATTAGTCTCAAAACTAAAACATAAACTTGCTAAAATCTAGAACAATTTATCTTGAATGTAGAAAAACGTTTTGTTTTTAATTAAAGATGAATCTTTCGTAGATTTCCATAAAAATGTTTTCTAGTATTAGGCCTAATTTAACCATTAAGAAAGTGCATTTTTTTTTCTAAATTTAAGCGTAATTTAGGGTAAGTAACTAACAACAGTAGATACTGCTACTTATGTAGTAGCACATACATAACGAAGACATGACCGGCTACCGTCACTTCATGCCAGGAATGTTAAAAAGAGATTTTTCGGCATAAACTTTAAGGCGATTTTGGAATGGTTTTACGAAAAAGAAAGAAACTAAAACAAAGCAATTCAGAAAATCTGGCCCTAAAATTGGGTAAAATATAAAAGTTAACCCTAAAACATGTTGTTTGTGATGGACTCCATGATTTTATGGTGCCTTGCCTTAAATTCATGGTAACCTTTTCCTAATTCCATAAACATTTTCTTAGTTTAAGGACGATTATTTACTGTGGCGATTTTCCTTAAATCTTGAAAATTATTTCTGTGAGTTTACTGAAAGCAATAAGGAAATATAATATCAATTATTATTGGCAAATCTAATATTCAATATTTTGAGTTCAAATGTACAAAACGTGAAGTTTATTGACAGTTTCTCTAAACCAGTTACAGAAAAAAGCAAGGGAAATATAACAACTTTGTAGACTATTTATGCATTATAAGCCTCTGATCAATAAGGAATAAAGGGTCCTGTAAGAATCTCTTCGTGTTCAAAGGTATCTTTTGCCACAAAAAGCTATTTGTTCAACCGCAACTGTACAAAACGAATGACCAAGGTGAAATGTTGGGTTACAAACACTGCTGGAATGGATGGATTTTGATGGATCGACCGATCAGCAGCTCTTTGGGAGTGGACCAACCACCGATCGGTTGCATCCTCGGATGACTAATGAGAGATCGGCTGGCGCGATGCTTTGGGTTAGCGATAGAGAGTTGAAGAGCGACAGAAAGATGTGTTCGAGAGTGTGTGGAGTTTAATACCCGAAACTCACCGCTAATGTCGGGTCCACTGATCTCGGTAAAGATCTTATTGTACGATGGCCGCCGCGTCAGCTCGCTGCGGTGGTGCTGGGAGTCATCGTCCGACAGACTCTCGTCGCTGTCCTCCGGATGCTGCGTGTTTGGCTCTGGTTTGATCTTACACGTCGGAAAGGTTGGAGGGATCTGTGGGAAGGGAAGTTAGTTTTGTGGTTAATTCGATGGATCCAATTTGGGGGCGCTCGCTGAGCTACGCACTTTGTTACGCACTTGCACTGCATTGCCCGAGGTCGTGTGGATGACCGTCGAGTTGGCCGGCTTGGCCACGTAGACCACTCCAACGCCCTTGTGCATCGCTGTGGCGGCGGCCAGCGCCTGCTGCTGCTGCTGCTGCTGCTGTGTTCCAGCCGCTGTCTGTATGACCCCCGAGGGATTGGCCTGTATCACGGATTGCACCTGCGGGACAAGAGTTTTTGCACAATAAGAAAGGGGCCAGAGTTTATATGTTTTATATCCAGGCTCTTGGCTGGGAAATAATGGGACCACTCACCTGCAGGCCGTGCTGCGCCAGCGCTTGGATGGGGTACTGTAGGTTGCAGTTGGAAGTGGTGGTCAGCACGGAGGCCGCTCCCTGCGAATTATTCCCCGCTCCCGCTGTTGTACTCTGTGGGTTCTGTTGCTGCTGCTGCTGCTGGGGGTTACCACCGCCACCGCCACCTCCTCCTCCTCCGCCGCCCCCACTACTTGCCGCCGCCGCTGCCGCTGCTGCCGCCGCTTGGGCGGCAACGACATCGACGACATCGTTGGAGGCCGAGGCCGCCGACGAATTGCCGTTCTCCTCGACGATGCTGTTGTCCATGTTGCCGATCCTGGCGATCTTCAGCAGCACCGAGACGCTCTCCGACAAGTGCTTCAGTTTGGCTTCCGTTTCCGCTTCAATTTGGCCAGCTTGAAGGGGTTGCTGCAAGGAAGATCGGATCGGATCGGACGAAGGGCCGTTGTAGAACTTGTAGATTTATTTATTTATTATTATTATTATTATTCCCGGATAAATCACTGATCACTGGTCAATGCTTAGCGGCTGCTGCTGTTCGACTGTCAACTGTTGTTGCGTTTGTTTTGTTTGGCGACAGCGACACACAGCGATGACGAGTGATGATGATTACGTTTATGTTGCTGACACCAGCAACAGCAACAACAACAACAACAGCAGCAACAACAGCGCGCAGTTGTGGTGTATTTCGGTGGAATGACGTCATGACAACGTTGTGTGTGCGAGAGGCAGCAGCAAAGCAAAGAAAAAAAAAAACACAACGAAAACGAAAAACACACACACAACGCACGGAGCAGAACAGAACCGAAAAAAAAAAAATCAACTTACTTTCTGATGACATCACTAAAAACGTTGCCTCTTGTTGTTGTTGCTCGCTCTCGCTCGCTCTATCCCTTTCCTATTCCCTCTCTCGCTCTCTCTCGTCCTCTCTCCAGCGTGCGTGTCGTTTGTGTGTGTGTGCGTTTGTGCGCGCGTTGCACGCTGTGCTGGCAACTTGTTGAAAAATCCGCAGATATTTTTTAGGGGGGGATGCGATATGTTTGTCTATAACCCGTGGCAGGGGGCACGCACGTAACTCCCTAAATCTACAATTCCTGAAGGGGACTACAGCGCCAGGTATGGCATTTCGAAAGGCTCAAATCACAGAGCCAATCACACGCACCCAGCACTGACAGCAGCAGCACCGCAGCAGAGGGGAACAACACCAACACCGAGTTGGTGCGACAAGTTGGCAGCACGCACACACACAACACTACTGCGAGCTCCGCACTGCTCTCGCTCTCTCTCTCTCTCTCTCTCTCTCCGCCTGTTGTTATCGTTGCCTATGTTCCTTTTATTTTTTTTCACACCCCGGAATCGCGGAGCAGACGTCCAATTTTCGAGGTCGAAACAGCGAACTTGAGTCGTCTGCACTCGCACTCACGCGTTTGCCAGATCCACTGTAATTGCACGAGACGATTTATTGATAAACTCCGTTTTTGCGCAAAAATCGTTCGCGTATTGCTGGCTCGCTCACTCACTGCTACAGTGTTAGAGCTGGACAGTGTTGCCAGACTAAAATTTGTCTTTCTCCCTAAAAAATCTCTAAATGCAGTAATTTTTCCCTAAAAAATCCAAGTTAAAAAGCACGGTACGGAGACAATATAAGAGCATTTCTATTCAGTGAGAGAGAGCAAGAGGCAAATAGTTTGGAACGGCTGTTCGAGAGGCCACTATGGAAACGAGAAAACGAAATACTAGAAAGTTGAATGGCGTTAGGAGATTGTGCGATTTAATAAAATAGACTGCTTTCAAATTACGAATCCCGCCACAAAACAATTATTTGTGGAAAAGACGAATTCAGGAGCAAGAGCAAATTTGGTTCTTCTTATTAATTTGGCAAAGGCAAGTTAAAAAAATATTTTGGGAGTTTAACAAATAATTTTTTGCACTTGAAAGACCAGGAAGAAAATAGTATCTACAGAAAAAGTATATATACATATATATCTCAGATCTTTTCATACACCTATGTATGTAGTACAGGTTATTCAGCTTATGTTTCAGTTTGGCGAAACTTCCCGGGTTGCTTTAGGGGACTGTGCTAGATGCCATTGAATTTTGAAAGGAGTATATCCATAGGTTTGGATACTGGTGAAACGGACACCGATCCACCCGATCCGCTGAAAATCTTTTTACTGGCTCCATATCGTGCCTTAATTCCTCTTGAAGTAAAACACCATCTGGGAATTAATATTTAATAGAAAACAAAAATATTTTCAGCAGTGTTGCCACTTTTTGCTAGCAAATGACATTTAATTGATTCAATTTTCCGCATGTGGCTCGTTTGGTGAATTGTTTTCCCCACTAGGATCAATATTTCTCATTAGATTAAGTTTCCACAAAACAAAAAAAAACTAGAGATGGTGAATATGTTCTATTTAAAGAAGAAGAAAACTAAATGCACTTTCTAGGAATTTTAAATACGTTGCCAATAAACGAATATACTCGAAAAGCATATTATAGTTAATTTAAGAACAGCATATCGGCACATACTGTTTATTTAAATTGAGTATTCAGAGAAATAGTGCCAGAAAAATGTAGTTTTCGAGTTTTTCAGCGGCAAACACTGCTTATCGTTGGCGGTGATGCCAGATTTTTTTCGGCACTGTTGCCAGCTTTGCCTTTTTTCCGTTGGGTTATTCAAATACTTTTTTTTTATATAGAACAAAAAAAGAAAAAACAAAGAACCTAAAATTAAATATTCACCTTCTGGTATTAGCTGAATACCTAAAAAAATGTATTTAAAATTTGGTTAATTAATTTGAATTTTTTCTTCAATTTTATAATAAATATATGATAATTAGTATATAAATCAATTAAACATAAAACTTGCACTGATCTTTTAGGTACAACATTTATATTAAAGGAAAGTACTTTCAAAAATGGAGAAACAATTACCACAGTCGTGATGAGGCTTTCCTCTAATTGCTTTACAGCTCATAGTTAGTGACTATGCACGTATGTTTGTATATAGTATAAACGTATAGGAAGGGCATGACGTCATCATCTTCGGAAATCTTAGCGGCTTTATTCTCAGCAAAATTGAGTGAATTTGGGGCCTTCAACAGTAAATTTACTTCAATAGTAAATTAGTGCAACGAGGTGGCATGTGGGTGGACTGCAAATTTGCTGCGTCCGATGGCTCTTTTTTTTGAATTTGAATATTTATAACCTCCAATCTATTAGGAATATTTCCGATGGTTTTTTAATCGACTTCCCTTTGAGTGACATAATAATTGTCATTAATTACAGCCCAGCACGAACCCTGCAACGCCCAGCGCCCACTTTTTGGGGACCAAAGTCTGACAAATACCGCGCTGTCTGAACGACCAACTGACTGACTGACTGACTGACTCACTGCCCCATGTGAGCCGTGATACCTTTGCGCCGGCTGACATCACTGGCTAATGAAGTTTGCCCTGTCCCCCCCGCGAAGGGAACGGCAAATCATACTGTACGCACACCTGCGGTCAGCGCAATAGCATAGCTAAATCAAACCAGAAATTGACTGAAATCAAAAAATAGCAAAAAGTGTACAACTCAAAATTATTAGAATACGAAAAAGCAAACTAGCTTCGCATGACCGAATTTTGTGTACCTTTACTGTGTGCAACTTGACCTAACTAAGACTAATAGAACTTGCTTCTTAAAAATTTTACATTATTTTCCGATATCTCCGATGACAACTATTCTTATACCTTTGCAGGGTATTATCATTTTAATCAAAAGTTGGCAACGCAATAAAGGAGTCATTTCGACCCTATAATATATGTATATATAAATTCTTGGTTAGCCGAGTCGATCTAGCCCTGGGCCTTGATCTATCCGCACTCTCAGTTTAAAAACTATCTGAATGATCCTTTGCAATTAGGAAACGGCCCGGATCGAATGACTATATTTTATACCTGACATAGAGAAAGTCGAAAAATGTTTAGAAAAAAATGATAACTTTGCCATATTTGCATCTAATTTATATTATTCTAGTATTTCAGTTTAAATTTTCGCAAAACGAACTTTATTTGATAAATGTAGACGAAAATACAAAACTGTAAATCTAAAAATGTACAGCTGTGTTCATTGAAATAGCAGTGCGACCGAAGAACAACTTTAAAAGGGTTTTTTTGCTTATTCCTTTTGGTTAGGTGATTTATTCCATATTGTTTTTATAAAATGGAACATAAAGATGAGAAACCAGAAAAAGTTCCGTTATATTAGCTCTATTTCTGTGATATCTGGATATTTTTTCACTAATGGCATCCGTTTTGGCTGTTCACTGAAATAGCAGTTTTTGGTTTTGTTTCTCGAAAAATGACGAAATTTGTTGTTATTTTGTAAAAAATGAGTTTAATTAAGTTCGTTATTATAGTTTATACGACAATACACCATTACTACACAAAAAATGTCGTAGTAAAAATGTTTTAGTAGGTAAAGGACCTCACTGCCCCAATAGAGAAAGGGAAGAGATTATTCGGCTTAGAAAGTAGGACAAAACGTATAGAAATTAAAAATTTTTGAAAATGTTTGGCCAAGATGGTTTCTAATGTCATAAAATAACATCAAAAGTCCGAAAAAACGAGGGGGGATTCGAAAAACCACAATTTCAGACGACCGACGCATAGTACGCTTCAGCAAAGGGTATCCTTTTGGACCCTCTAGGGATATAAAGGAGGAGATAAGCTTGATGATCAGTGATGTGATTATTCGCCGGCGACTTGTAGAGAAAAATTTTAATGCACGAAGTCCACAGAAGGTGCCATTACTTGGTAAAAGGCAGATAAAAGACAGGTTGGATTTCGACAAAAGAAACTTAAACTGGCCCATATCCAAATGGCGTAATATCCTTTGGGTAAATGAGTTCAAACTGGTTTTTTTTGGTAGGAAAGGATCAAGACAATTGTCCGTCGACATCCAAATACAGAGTACCACCCAAACCATACGCTGAAGACAGTAAAGCACAGTGACCTTAAAATCATGAAATGGGCATTCTTTTCATACAACGGTGTACGTCCTATACAGATGATCGATGGGATCATGGACCAATATTTATATGTAAAAATATTAAAAACTGTCATGCAGCAATATTTTAAGGAAGACATGCCCTGAATTTGGACATTTCAGCAGGACAATGATCCTAAAAATATCAGAAAGGTGGCCAAGGAGTGGTTTAGTACAGAAAACATTAATGTAATTCCATGTCTATGCTCAGTCACCGAATTTAAATTCAATTAAAAACTTATGGGGGACATCAAGCGCTATGTATCTAAGAAGTTCCAGACTTCTAAGTCACAGCTTTGGCACTTTGTGTAGGAGGAATGGGGTCAGATTCCCCTCAAGCGTTGTTAGGATCTGGTGGACTCCACGCCACGTAGGTTCGGGGCAGTAATAGTTAATCAAGGCTATTCAACAACATATTTGATCAAAGCCGAATTGTATTTTAGTGGGATTCGTTTTTTTCTGAGATATTTTAAAGTTTATTACATTTTTTGGTAATAACTTACCTTCACTGCTATTTCAATGAACAGCAGAAATCATGGGTTTTTATTTGTTTTTATCTATATCTTCTAAAATGTTTAAGCTACCCAAAATAAATAATTGTTGAATTATTTATAGGTAAATACACTAAAAATGTATGAAAAAACTTTTTATCAAAGTGGTGTTTGTAACAGTGTTTTTCAATCT
>VNJR01004611.1:0-39443 GCA_008042585.1 Drosophila punjabiensis | reverse complement strand
GCGAGTTGTGCGGAATCATCTGAAATTCAAATGTCACTGCTAAAAAGCGTAACCTTGTCAGAGTATCCTGTATCCTGTCGCTGTCGCCAGCCTCCTAGAGTTCTCCATCATCCGTGTCATCGTCCCCTTGCTCCCCTTTTCCCCTTTTACGATCGAATGCTAATAAAGTCGTCTGACGACGGCGCCAACTTGCATAATTCAATTACATCCGATGCAGACTCATAAAACTAAATCAAAGGAAAACAAAGCGTCACGCTTCATTTACTTTAGTACAACTCCGCGGCGGGTGCTCCCTTATCCTAGCCAGTGCCATCATCCCTCATCCCTTATCCTTCTAAAGCTCCCAATTCGGAGTGGAGACACATCCAGGCGGCTAGGAGCAATAAAACCTTTCAGCAAAGAAGTTTGCCATTTCTTCTCCATTCGATGTGAATGGGATCCTGGCTCACTCCCAACTCCTGGCTGATGTTCGGTGTTCATTGCTCATGTGGTTGGTTCATCTCCCGGACTCTCCTTGACTCGCCATGAAAGTTTTCCGTAAAGTCTGACACTCCGGAGGCCCTGCTTTGCATGGGAAAACAGTATGCAATTTCCCGGACTGACTTTTCCGGGGCCCTAAAACTTTGATTTTAGTTTGAGGGCCATAATAATATCCGGATTAGTATGGATGTGACCATAAAGCTGTTAACGAATTAAGAGGTTAGAATTCTCTATCAGCACTTTGCATTTTTCAATTATATTAGAAATATAGCATAAATATTGCATTAATCAAATTTTCTTCTTTACAAACGAAAATTCGTTGCATTTAATAATTACAAAAATATATTAGCACAAAATAATATAAAAGAACATACCTCACCTAAAAATTCAGATTATAAAATATCTTATATCATAATATTTAGTTAAAGTTGTAATACAGAACAAATAAATAATTTGAAGTCAATAGAATAATAAGAACAAATTGTTCGATTAAGAAATATACTAATATCCTTTGTGACTAGTGCAACAAATATAAGTTTTGAACTTGTCGCACTAGAAATTAATAAATATATCTTTATTTTAAAAGTCAGGCACTTTAATATTTTTGCAAGTCAGAAATCAATATCCCAACACTCTTTTGTGGGTTGTCACCTTCTCAAGTCAACTCTGCTCCAGAAACTCGCGTGTCACTCGGAGCAACTCTGGTGCTGTCATTCTTCTCTGTCTGTTGCTGAAAATTAACCCAATTGAGTTCGAGCTCGAGAAAGTTCTCTATTAAATTCAAATTGCAACTTTGCCGAGTGGGAATTTCTCTAGTTGGTTGTCAGGAATTTGCTCTGACTTTTGAATTCTCCGAAACTTTCAAGGCTGGCAGCTCTCGAAACTGAGTCAATGTGGAGAAGTATTCAAAAATGTCGGACAATGTAGAGATGAGTACTAGATCGTCTAATAATGGTAAGTTAGCCTTTAGTCCGAAATCCGCACATCTTGACCAGATTATATACTCCACCAGCAATTCCGGGGAAATTCCTAAACGAAGAGATTCCCTCTGACCTTGCGCCCCGCATCCTTTCTGAGCACAACTATACCGTTGTGCCGCCCGAGGCACTGCCTTCCAAGCGAAATCTCCGTCAGCTGATCTGCTGTATTCATGCCAGGACGAGTCCCGCGGAGTCCAAGAAGCTCCCAACTGCGGAGTTGAACCGACTCGTTCGCAATGGGGACGTTCTCCTACGACGACTGCGTCGGCTCCTGCACAGTCGGCGCCGCTTCATCGACTTTGAACCGATGAAGCCCCTGCAGGAGGCCATCGCACAGGAGCTGGCCAAGGGCTTGGGCTGCCAGACGAGGTTCTACAACGGCTGGAATGATAACCGGTACATGGTCGCCTACCGACCCGGCGTGGTGCCCAATGCTCTCGAGATGCGGGCACGGAGAATGTGCCAAAAGGACAGAGTCCTCGAGATCTTCTCCGTGGAGGAGGAGGAGGAGTGCTTGATGGAGCCGATGTCCTTTCGAGATGACAAGCTTAACTGGCATCAGCCCATGGAGTTTTGGGATCACACAATGGCGGCAAACTCTGCTCAGGATTCTCTTTCCTTGGGTCGCAAAATTCTCGAAGAGTTTAACCGAGACTATGAACCGAATCGCAAGCAATCAAAGAGGAGTTCTGATCAGGAGAATTATAAAGACATCGATAATTAATTATTAATATTTAATCTTTAAATAGCTTCAATAACTTATTAATATAATTATACAAGTGGCTTGCATTGTGCTCTCAATAAAAGATCAGCCAAGTTGAAAGGTACCATTTAAATTCTCGTGATTGAATTGGCGAATATAAAAGAAGATCTTCAAGGACTTCAGTTACGATCGAATGCTAATAAAGACGTCTGCCGACGGCGCCAACTCGCATAATTCAATTACATCCGATGCAGACTCATAAAACTAAATCAAAGGAAAACAAAGCGCCACGCTTCATTTACTTTAGTACAACTCCTCGGCGGGGGGAGCAGGAGCTGCCAGTACATCCGAGCATCCCCCAATCCCCCCATCCGGTGCGGAGACACATCCAACTGGCTAAGAGCAATAAAAGCGTTTGCCAAAGAAATGCTCCTTCGGCCTTTTCCCGGTTTCCCTGTGCCCCGCTCCCCGTTTGCCCGGCAAGCATCCTTAGTGTTGCGAGTCCGCTTATCCTCTTTGGCCGCCACCCAACTCCGGTCCTGACAGTTGACGGCAATGGCTGGCTTGGTCTCCGCCAGACTCCGGGACGAGACTCGTCTGCTGGCCATGAAAGTTTCCCGTCACTTCCGACACCCTCGGGGCGCTGCTTTGCATGGGAAGCGGCAAACAATTTCCTTTCGTCGGAAAGTTGGCTGCGACTTTGATTCTAGTTTGGGCCCGGCAATAATAATATCGCAGAATGTGATTGTCGTGACTGATTGCGCCGGTCTTGGGGCCTGCAAAGTTGGCAGCGATTTCTTGCAGTGCACTTAACTTTATTGTCCGCCAGTTGAGTCGAGGCGAGTCGAGTTGCCCTCGTGGCGTCGGATTTGAGCTAGTGCCAGGCATCATCAGGCATAAAGTGTTGGCGCATTATTATCTTTCGGACTTCATAACTTCTGGCCATAAAGTCCTGATTGGACGCCGGCGGAGTGCCAAGACAAGTTGAGTTCTCCCATCCTTGGAATAACATTTGGAGGCCACAGGCGTCGCAGTGCCGCCTCCTTCATTATTTTCACATTTATCGAGCTAATTAACAGTCGGGCAGTACGTGAGGCCAACGCCTCCGACTGGAGGCATCAAAACGAAAAGTATTTAAACTGGAAATGTTCGAGTACAAAGAGCAGACTGACAGCGAGTGTTGAAGGAAGTCCTGCGAATGGTTCGACAGGCGTTCAGGAAATGAAGGGGGAAGCCCCCAGAATGGCGGAAGATTGCTTCGAAGACGTTTGATTTGACAGCTCGGCAATTCGAGGATTGTAGCTGCACTCGAATGGTGGTCAGTGCACAGGACTGCATTCTGCATTCCCCCAGTTTCCCTCGTTACAATGTCCTGCTAGTGTCTGCCAACTCCCAAAGTGCTTCCTTATTCTCTGATCCTGGCGCCGTCTGAGTCTCGTTCTCGGTCTCGGTCTCGGTATCCGACTTGGTTTTTATGACGGCGCAACAATCTGCAGGCTGTCAGGATTACTTTCATGCGGCAATTTGTTGGCCAGTCGGCAACTTGGGCCACATCCCACTGTCCAGTTGGAGGAGGGTTGCTCTTATCCCTTGAGCAAGCTCCAGCTCCTGCTGGCTTCTGTCCTTCTGGTCACGTGCCCGTTTTGTTTACATGCCGCATTAAGGGGATTCCATTCCGTTTAGTTTTCACTCGCTGTGTTTCGTTTCGTTTTATTGCGATTTGATTCCATTTTCCGTTTCCCACACACACACACTCTCCTATCCACTTTCCTCTTTCTATATATATATTTTCCGACAGCTAAGTCCGTGCCACAGATCAACGCATATTTGTTTTTACTCTCGCATTATTATCCTTATCCCACCCATCCTTTTTTCTGGCTGGGATTCCCCGATGGGGTTGGTGTGAACTTTGGCACTCTGCTGCAGCTTTTACTCCGGTTTATCCCCCGTCGTCCTGCAGCTCCTGCAACAATTTAGTGCTCTTACACTTTGTTCTGCCACTGCCACTTGTGTTTCCACTTCCACTTCCACTTCCTCCTCGGCCATTTACTGTGTTGTGGCTTCTTATTGTGTTCTATATCCGCCTTGGTAATGCCATTTGTTGCATCGAGGGTTGACTGGCTTAACCTTTCCTGTTCGAGCACTTTTTTCACCCGCATTCCCAGCACTCATTACTCAAGGACTCGGGGAAAGTGTGCGGATAAATCGAGACCTGCAGCTGGAGCAGGAGCAGGAGCAGGAGCAGGAGTAGGAGCTGGAGCTGGAGCTGGGGGTCGGGCTTGCCTCGCTGATAAGTGCACGGCTGGGGGATTAGTGGTCTCGGTCTCTTATCAGTCGGTATTGGTGTAGTTCAACCTGGGGATTCCCGGCGAATCGGGACTTTATCGCTGGCAATTTACTTGCTGGCAGCTTAATGGCTCCCATCGTGGCACGTGCTCCACGTGCGAACAGCTCGCCGAGATTACGGAATGGAAAAGGGAAAATGGAAAATGGAAAGTGGAAAATGGGGTTGACTGCTGACTGGCATCGTGTTAGCCATGAAAATTTCAATTATTTTCAAAGGCCTTGTTATGATTTGTAATTGGTTTTCTTTCGTTTCAGTTCGTTTCGCTTTGACACTTTCCCGAGTGTCCTGTTCTGTCCTGTCCCTTCGTTTAATTAAAAGTCCGAGCGTATCGGCCTAAAAGTTGGCACTTTTTTTCGAGCTCGCTGCTGGTGGTAATGAGGCATTCTCTCCGATCTAATGGCGAACTAATCAACCTTTTTTAATTGAATTCCTTCCAGAGTCCAGAGAACTGTCGTGTCCAGAGTCCGGGGGGACAAATCAACGAAAGTTATTTCATTAAA
Source organism: Drosophila punjabiensis (assembly GCA_008042585.1). Classification (NCBI taxonomy): domain Eukaryota; kingdom Metazoa; phylum Arthropoda; class Insecta; order Diptera; family Drosophilidae; genus Drosophila; species Drosophila punjabiensis. Next base: position 34,433 of record VNJR01004611.1, on the reverse strand, counting down.
AAATTTTAATTGACATTCGTTCTTCCAGCAAATTAAGCTTTGTGTCGTAAAAATGCTTGCCCCTCTCAGCGTCGGCCCGGCGACCATCTGTCAGCCGGACAGGACCTGTCCCAGGACCTTCTCTCTCCCTGCTTTGTCCCGTTCCCGCCCCGAAAGCTGTCGCTGCCAAATGAATCAGGCTGGCGGAGCTCATATATATTTCTATTTCTTCTGCTTTTTTCACTCGGACTTTGCTCCTCGCTCCTTGGTCTTTATAGATATTTTGATGTAATTACTGCGACAAGTTGCCCAATTTGCTTAGTTCGGAGTTCGTTTTATTTAATTAGTTTGGAGATTGTTTGTCCGGGGTCCTTGGGCTCCATCTCCCTCTCCTCTGGCTGATTTTCCGCAGCTGCCAACAGGAAATTGCCCCGTTTCGTCGGCTTTTGAGTGACAAATTGAATTTGCTGTGACAAAATGGGGCTACTTGGCATGGCGACTGTGCATCAAGTCCAGAGGACATACGAGTTACAGGATATATGGCCCACACATTCTCTTGAGCAATTAGATGGGTCTCTATCACTTCCATTTCTCTCTTTTTTCCCCCAGTTCCTTGCATTGTTTCACACAAAAAACCCTCGAGGGGCGGATAACGACCTTGTTTATCTACTGTTTCTGTGCAACATGCCCCAAATGCAACCGAAAAGTCCCCTTGAGGATATTTAGCACTCTGCACCAGCTTACACTGACAGTAATTGCCGCAAGATATGCAAATGGAACTAGTTCCGGATTATCTATATATAAATAGGTAAATAAATTAGTTTATTATAAGATAAACTAAATAAACTGGAAGTATTAGTTAGATTCAGTTTATTATTTACCCTGAGAAACTTATATACCATTTTTAAAAGTTAAGATTATAAAAACAATAAAATATTATAGTTCTAAATTTTACCACTGGGATCTGTTTATTAGCTAAGAACCGAATGGTTACTATTTACTATTTAAAAAAAAATTAATTAATAATAATAAGGGTTACAATTGAATTGGTTGAATTGCAATTAATTAACATACAATATTACAAACACAACCCTGTACTAACTAACATAATTCCATTTAATATATATTATAAATTTCATTAAAAATTATTCAAAGTACGCACATAAAGCGGAACTAGTTCCGCTCCACTTCCGGCCAGCGCCAGGAGCCGAAAAACTCAACACGACATCGAGTGCAATCATAAACAAGCGCTGCGCCAACAACAACAACCACATTTATCGCTGGCCATTTGCAAAAAAAATGCGCAACAGTTGCATGTGGCAGCCTCGCAGCGGCAGCGGCAACAACACAAAACAAACAATTGTCCTTTCTCCTGCCCTAAAATCCAACCCACAGACCCCCCTTCGATGGCCAAACTTACTGCCGGCATTTTGGCAGAGAGCCGCTCACTTACTTCTCGGCGGGAAATCGTGCGCATGTGCCCACAGTGGAGTCCGAGGACACTTCGTGGCCAAGGAAGTCGCTTCGAAGACTGCAGTCCAAAGGACTTCAGTCAGTCGCTCGCCACATTTCAAAACACACGGTCGCCGAGGACTTCCACCGCCGGAAGTTGTCAACTGTCGTTCGCTCGCTTCGCGTGTGTGTGCTTGTGTGTAAAACGCGAAATTCTCCGTCCAACCCAACAACAACAACAACATAAAAAAAACGAAACAACAAGAAGTGAAGCCGCAGCTCCTGCAGGACCCGCTAGCCGCAAAACCGAATCATTAATAAAGAAAAGCCCAGCCGTCGACATTATTGTTTCGCGGTCGCCTCGTGTTGACACGGCTTAAATGGGGCATTAAGTGCTTCGCAGTGCTCATATATTGTATATTCCCTGCTAATCTGAAGTGCAAAACTCGCCTGTCCGCCTGTCCGCTGCTTGGGGGGCAAAAAAGGATTAATCTCCGGCAGGATTCCCGGCATCATCGCATCGCAGACAAAGCTGATTGCCTTTCCCCTGCCACACAAGTAGATGTAAGCATTTAATGTGTTTTTCTCGGCCTGACCGATTTCAACACCCGCTTGAACCCGTCACACGGGATCACACCCATTTCAAACTCTCGACCGGAACTAAATAAATAATTGTGCGGGGTCTCTTCACGAATAACCACTATATGGGGAGTGGGCTCTGTTTTTTCTTTCTATTTTTTGTTGCTTTTTTATGGTGTCACATTGCGTGACTGGGTGAACTTGCGAGGGCGGACTGACACTAATTGCAACGTGTGAGAATAAGGGCCTGCTCCTCGGGGCGCCAAAAACTAGGCAATAAAAAAGTAATGCAAACTCTAGAGTAGTGCAAATGAACAACCAAAAAAACTATAGAAATTAACACTAAAAAAGTGGCTGTTAAATGTGACGAATATGTGATACTTAACGCTTGCGATTGGATAGAATTTTATAAAATTTTTTGGGTGTTTCTTAGCTTTATTTACAAATTTCTGATTTGATCAAATAATTAAAATTTAAATACATATTTAATTTACTGCATATATTTATCAGTAGCAATTAGAAAGACTTATTGAATTTTCTTTTAATGTCAAAATAGTTTTTTTTTAACCTTTACTTTAATGGATAAAATTTCTTAACGGAAAAAAAGAGTACTTGACTGAAAGACAATCTAACAATTAAAGTAACAGTTTTAATAGACAAAATTAAGGGTCAACTTTCAGAAAATCTGAGAGACAACTTAAAGGATCAACTGGTTTATAAACTGTATAAACTATGATATTTTATAATAAACAATTTAAAGAATAAACTGGTGGATAAAATAATGAACAAACTGGCGGCAAACTAACTAAAAAAACTGACGGACAAGCAAGAGAAAAATTAATGGACAAACTGACGGTCAAAAGAAAAAAACTTGTAGACAAACTAAATATATTTTAATTAAATTGGAAAATAAATAAAAAAAACGGACAAACTAAAGGACAAACTGATGGGAAACAAAAAATCTAGCGGATAAACTGACCGATAATGATCATTAAAGTATAAGAGAAATTAACGGACAAACTGACGGACAAATTAAAGAAAAATCTTGTAGGTACACTAGTGGAGATCTTTAAGTTGGCGTTTAAACAACGAAAAAACTGAAAGGCAATTTGACGGGGAAACTTAAGGTAAAACTGCCAAAAAACTGACGGACAAGCTAAGAGGCAAATTGAAATCAAATATAATGAACTTACTGAAAAATCTGACATAAGCCTAGGCCGACTTAGCTGATCAAGAATATATACGATAAACCAGACTAAATCTCCGCTAGTCTAAAGTGGTATATATACCCCATATACCATCAAATGCTTCCCTTTAGCCCTGCAGCCTCGCCCCCCATCCAATATAACCAAAAACTCTATTTGCACCGTGGCTAAATGGAGAAGAATAAAGCACAAAATGCAAATCTCTCGTTGCGCTTGGCCAGCTCTGAATGGGGCTGGCCCGACACTTAGCACCCCCATCTCCCAGCACCCAGCTCCCAGTGCCCTTAGCCCCCCAGCCCCCAACTGGCAACCCCTAACGAACTACCTCCCAACCCCACCTCCATCTCCACCCTTCGAGGCAGCACTCAGTGCACGCCAACGCCTCGACACGACAGGCTAACGTCCACGTTGATTGAATGCCTAAGTGCTCCGCCAGCAACAACAACAAAGGCGGCTCAAAGTGAAACTAAAAGTTGGCCGTAAGTGTGGGCCGCAGTTTCCTTTTTAGCCCTGCTCTTTTTTTATGCCCCAGTCTCAGCCTGATTAGGGGTCTTTGGCTGAAATATGCATAGATTAGGCACGCTTTTAGCGCTCGACTGCGGGATACTCGTGCTCGGCTTGATGTTTCAATTAGGGACATAAAGCTCTAAAGGAGGACGGGCCTGGACACGGTCTCTGACCCAGATAGCCGGCTCAGATGTCGTCCCCCAAGTTCCTCAGATTTCCCGCCAGCGTCGGGCGAAATATCATTTTAATAACCGAAATGACAGCCATAAATCAATGATTATTGCCCATTGTCTGGGGTGCGGGTTTCGGTCGTTGTCGTTGTCGTTGTCGTCCTTTCGGTGGCCTTCGTCACTCGAGGGGCTTTAAATCGAGGGGCTGTCGTGGAGATACTTTTACGGCACTTGCCGCTGGAGGAGATAAAAGTCGCTTCTCCTTCCATTCCATTCCATTTCGTGTCGTCGCTTAGCTGGGATCCTGTCACTTGGCACCATAAATTCACGCCACATAATATTGAAAATTCCCATCAGACAACCGCACGGTGTTGAGTTAAACTCGTAAAACGTAATTGAGGTTGTATTTCATGTTAAATGGCTGGCTGGCCGCCCAGAGCAGTGGCCTAGGTGCTGTGGATCAGGCGGCGACTGTAAACTGGATATGTGAGCTGGTCATTATGGGGTTATTTACTAGGCACTCGCCTGCATGCAGACGAGCATCCTTAAAAGCTTTCATTTGGTTGTGGGGAGAGCAGAGGAGAGAGAAGACCCATGGGGCTGGTGGTTATCCTGGTGCTTACTTTTCAGCACTAACTCTGTGGCTTCCCAGAGAAAAGCTGAGTTTTCTCTCCTTTTTTTTCGAATTAAACGCAATGTAAAGAAAAGAAGGGGGAAAAATAGGGTAGTTACCATTTGTAATTATTTTTAAAGGTGTTTTTTTTATATAATGCAATCTTGTTTTAGTTGAAATACAGTTTTTTATGGCTTGCAACAAGGTATTGTTAATTTTTAGCAGGTTTTAATACATTTAAATATGCTTAAATACCATTAGATAGTTTTGATACAAGCTTAAGTTTAAAAAACTAAATCAATAGCAATTTATTTTGTTTATATTTCAATTATTTTTTATATAGCCTAATTTAATTTATTAGTTTAATTAAATGTGACCTATATTTCCAATATTTCACTTTTTTCTCTATTTTTAATTCCATAATTATTTGTTTCAATTGTCATTACAATGCACTTGACACTCCTCTCTACAGAAAATGATTTAATAAACAGAAAAATCCTCTTCTGGCTTGCAAATAAAACTACACACAATTTCTTTTATGGGTAATTAGGGAAATCATCGATTGGAATATCTATTATTTTCCTAGTTTACGGGTACGGACAATAATTGCGAAAGTAATTAGAAAAGCCCCAAACACTAAGTGGAAACTGTCATCATGCGAGATCGCACAAATTGTGAATTTAATGGCTTGGCTGGGGCCAGGACGACCCACTTCCACCACGAACAAGTGTGTCTTTCATTACGGGTCCAGTCCCGGTCCGGTCCGGTCCTTTCGGCCAAATATATATTTACTACACATGTTTTTGGGGTCGCAATCGTTTGTTCAGTGGAGCGCAGCGCCGAAATGTAACAAAATGGAACAAATCGAGCTGGCTCCCTCCTCTCTTTCCCCGGTGGCAGTAATGTAAATTAATTGCCTGCACAAATTAGGCAGGCCCAGGAAAATTTTGGACATTAGGGACCAGGACAGGGGCAGGGGGTCCGGGTCCTGTGCAATTCCAAATCCCAATTGTTGCCACACAACATCCGCCAAAAACAATTCCGTATTAAATATCCAACAGCGAGCAGGTAATGTCAGGTAAACACAGTAGGCAACTGTCGCTCGTTACTTTTAATCAGTTATCAAAATTTATGGGCTGCAATTTGTCCGGTCAGCGCGAATATTTCGCATTATATACCCAATTCGTGGTACATTTTCCCCCCATGCGGAGTCCATTTTCAAATATTTACGGCAATTAAATGGACTTTGGCTGTGCACTCGGCAAAAATAAAAGTAAATACAAATAAAGTAAAACAGTTTTATTAAGGAAAATTTAACACTGAACCTTTAAATACGATTTGTGATTTTATTAAAAATTATCTTAAGTTGTATAAGTATAAAGCAAAGTTGAAACTTTATCAGAGAATGTAATTTTCATAAAAATATCCTTTATAATCTTAGAACCCCTACAAATATCCCCTATTTCTCTGTGTGTTTCTGCCATTTAAAGTTAATGAGACCTGATATTCGATATTTTGTTTGAAGCGGAAAAACTATTCGCATTTGATCCCAACCAACTGCCGCGGGCCAAACTAAATTTGAGTTTCAGTTTACGGAAAACGTTGGCCACTCGAATTACCCAAATGCGAGATGTGTTTTTGCTTAACGTTTTCAGCTTTCCGTTTACTGTTTACTGTTTCTGTTTCCGTTTTTGTTTTTGTTTTTGTTAGCCGAAATAGATTCCATCGGAGTTTTAATAGTCAAGGAGATGGATATCCCTGCTCTGGCAGGGCACATTTGGTTGTTTATCATCGGCTGGAGCAGCACCCAACTCGGTTGCTACTTGGCAAAGCCCCGCGGCTGTTGGCCCAACAAATGGGAGTGGAAATGGGAGTGGAAGTGGAAGCGGGAGTGGGCTTGGCTCTAGGGAGGATTGGATGGTAGAGAAGAAGCCATGACGGGGCAGGAACCGGGGAACTGGAAACGCTAAGCAAACAGAGCCGCGAAAGATGGCGGAAGGAGCAATCGGTGGAAATAAAATATTAACTCAGCCCCGACTCTAGCTCACGATTCAATTAGAAGCGAAAGCCATTTTATAATTGAAAGGGGGAGTTGGGAGGCAGGAGGAGCCCCGGGCTGGAAAGCCTTTTCAATCTGTGCCTGGCTTCGGGGAGGCGGAAAATAATACACATCGATAAATATTAGCTGGGCTGAATATAAAAAAAGCAAAGATTATTATTCATTACAGACTAGGGATCCTCCCTCTGATATTCCCCCAAGTAATTGAAAAGTTTGTGCCCCACTCTGCCGCATCTGATGGATACCATCTCGGTCTCAGAAATGCTCAATTTGTCACTTGCTGAGGGGAGGAAGCAGGGGCTGGAGATCCTTGGGGGCGTGGCAGACTGACAGATGATGCATGTGACTAAGCGGAAAATGCTCAGAGGAAACTTCTTTTCCCCAAATACACCCATTTCCACTCCCTGATTATGATTAAGTTGATGTAGTTAATATGCTATCGACTAAGATGATGACTGCCGTGCAGGATGTATGACTGGTCCATCCCCTCGAGATGGTTCCTCGCTGTTTGTCTGCTGCTCCATTTAAATCAGTTACAGCGATTCCCCTCTGAAAACAACCAGCCAAGCGAGCACACACACATTGCCATTCGTTTATTTGTCCTTTGAATTAATAATGCATCCGCTGAATGACTCCAAATGCCGAAGGATGCGAGGGCCATGTCAACATTGGTCCTGCTCTTCCTTCTTATGGCGTTGATGAAGGTGGTGATGATGGGGCAGAAGTGGAAGATTGCTCTACAGATGCCGCTGATCTGGCCCTTAATCAAGTGGGGCTTCTCCTTGGGCGCAGATAAGTTTAATTAAAAAGACCGCAGCATTCCTGAGCGACTAAGAAAACTATCTTTCGTTGCTTAAACTTTAAAATTCCAAAAAAGCTCGAAGCCAAAAAAGATAAATCGAAAAGCGGAGGCAACAAACTTTTCTGATTTCGATTTTTATTGCGGCTGGAAAATGGGAAAAGCGAGAAGAAAATGGGTTAAAAGGGAAAAATAGAAAATGGAGAAGGAGATTGCTGTGGAGACTGGAGCAGTTTCGGCCTCGGCCGCTTCTTGCCAACAATTTCATTTTGGGAGCACTCGACTGTCCCGGTTCCATTGCCATGCCTACGAGACCCTTCCCCAGTGCACTCTATCCACTCCAGTCTTATCCCTCCCTGATCCCCGTTGCACTTGGAATTCCTTTCGAGTTACCTGCACACGCAACCAGCCAGGATTCGGGGCAAGGATGGAGCAGCTGAATAAACACGTAGACCAAACAACAATGGAGGGGAGTGGAGCGGGGACGGTGGCTAACCACCTGAACCACTGGAACCACTTGAACCACAAACATTGCGAGACCGAAAGTTGCCCCTTTTCCAGTTCATAATTTATGCCAAACAAACACATAAATATTACCTCGAATTTATTAAAGCGCCGCTTACCACCACCGACTCGCCTCGTGTGTGACGTAAGTGAATCCTGACGGAGGCCTGGATGGATCTGTCTGGGCACCCCTGAGCTGTTAATCTTCCGGCAACTTTCTAATTACTTTTGCATGGGCGAAACTTTTTATTTAGCTTTTACAAATTGTTTGTGCCACTGAGCCACACAACACACTCTGTGCAAAGACTCCTCCTAATCCTCAGATACACCAATGGGTGACTTTGTCTCCTTCCGTTTTTTACAGCCTGATTTGCACTAAACTAAATCACTTTCTATTCAACAGGATCTGGACTTTAACGAGGAGAATCAGGAAAGGAAAGAGCCTGGGCAGAGGAGGAGCCAGTGACCAGACGTGGACAAAGTGACAAGCGATAGCCACAAAACAACACACGAGAGAGGAGAGGGGAGGAGAGACCAGGGTGAAGTTGACAGGAGCTCAGCCAATAAAAGCCAACCAAACCAGTCTGGGCCAAATACGGACACACCAATGCATGAGGCCGGAGGAAGCGGAGGCACCACCACAACTCCAGCAGAGGAAGAGCAGCGGCAACCGCAGCAAAACAAAACTGCAAAAGTTGCTCCAAAAGAGCCTGGACAGAGGGGAAAGGCCGGAAGCCGAGGCTGAAAAGTTCCCAAATTTGGTAGACAGAACTCCCTCCGTTCCCCAGCCGGAACAGTTAGCAGTTGGAATTTGATTTTAACGCTTCTCGGAAAGCGCTCTGTTTGTGGCACCAGCAGCTGACAACCATCACCAAAAGCAGGTCCAATTCAAATCAGCAGCAGCGGGAAAACTTCACCCGGAAACCCCTCCACCCACACACGAACTCCCACCCAAGGACACGCATCAATGGCCACACATTGAGATTGGCTGTCACAGAGCAGGATTCGGGAGGAAGTGGGACTGTGGAAATGCTCGTCACCCTGGGCGACACATGCTCTGACAATTCATTGACTCCTCTCGGAACCCACTAAGCACAGCCATCACCATGGGCCGTCATCCGCCGATCCTCCCACTGCTCCTCTGCCTCGCGGTCCTCACTTGGCGGACGACGTCGGTCAGCGGCTATCTGAACATTTTCATCAGCCACCACGAGGTGATGAAACTGATGGGTAAGTCCAGTCGAAGTCTAGTTCCAGTGTCTTTCCTGCCTAATCCATTAATGAAACTCCGAGGGGGACTGACTCGCCTCACCCCGGAGCAGAACCTCCCCCAGGCTTGCTCTATGATTAATAGTTGGAGGCCAAAGTGCGACGGGACAAATTCATTGATCCCCGAACACGAAAACACAAACAGTCCTCGGAGTCGCAGGCCATGTCACAGTCATTAATAGTTCCGAAATTATAGTTGACCATTAATGCGAGGGAAGGGGAGTTGAGGATGTGGAAGGTACTGGAGGAGAGGGAGTGGTGAGGGAATACTTAGTAAGGCGAAACCAAAACAAATCGCACACAAATCGATTTCCGCTGTGCGCCTACCCTCACCTTGCTGACAGCTGCAAGTAGCTTTCCCTCCTTCCATTTCCCATTTTCTATTTCCACCATTCTTGTTTTCCCTTCCCCTCACCCATTTCCATTCCTCACCTTCCCTTTCCTGCTCGCTGATTCCTTGTTTGTTTTCTTGTTTTTCCGTTTGTTGCTCCACGCGAATCCTTGTTATTGATGGCGCCGGCTCCAGATCGAGCCAAGGCCAAGTTCTGCCACATCCTCAGCTACGCCTCCACCTCGTTCCCTGCTCCCCTGATGGGAGTTACATGGATTTCATGGACGTGCCAAGACGGAATGGCCTCGTGCTTGTCGTTTGGCTCGCGATTTCCTGCTCCTCCAGTTGATTAATGGATCCCGGCAGTGGAAGCGGGGAAACTCCGAATCGGAATCGGGGGGAATCGGGGGAAAGCTGGCCTAGTTCGCGGTCGCTACTCCGTCAGCTGTCGCTGAGCTGGTCGCAGCATTTTCCGGCACTTAGCTGTAATTGGAGCATAAATGCTTCCATCTTATTATGCAGGCTTCTAACTTCTCCCTCCGCTTCCTTGTTGCCAAATCAGGGCACTTCAATTAGTTGATGGCGTAAAAATAATCCACATCAAGTGGAGATGGATCCCGGATTGATGAATGAATGGTCTGTCCTCCTCCCAGCTTCTACTTGTTCCGTAAACTCGGCCATCTATCTCTCCCATCCTTCTGAATGCATCCAATTGCACTATAGATCAATGGGACAACCACGTTCCTTCCTGGCAATTGCACTTTATAAAGAACCCATCATCCTTGCTGCCCTCCTAGTCCCTTCATTCCCTCCGAGACTCATGCAAATAGGATTTCATTAGCGACATTTCAAAGGACTTTTCCACGTTGTTTGTCGCTCTGCAATTTCCTTTCCCCGACCGACGGAGATTTCCGTCGCAGCTTCTTCCCTTCTCACTCCTTCATTGTCCCTTTAAAGAGATCGTTATGTCTTTAACGACCAGTTAACACCCCTGGCTATAGCACTCCTCTCCTGATGGGACTGTTGCCACCCCCGGAGTTGTTTCGATATGAAAATTAACAAGCAGCGTGAAATCAAACAAACTGACCCTCCTCTGATTCCTTCCACCCCAAATGGAAAATGCCTGTGCATGATTTTCCAGGGCTTCCACCTCATTTCCCTGCTCTATCGTCTCCATGGAACCTGTTCATGTGGAAGGCTCTCTACGGTTGCATGACCCAGCCCCAGATTCCTTCACAGAACCCCTATTCCCGCTTTTCTTTTGCTGCATCTCCCCACATGAAGACGTAGATTGTTTACCGCACTTTGTGCCGCACTTTTCGGCTTCTCAGGTGACGTCTTCGGTGTCTCTCTGTGGAAGTGTAAACAAAGTTCAATGCAATATTCCTATTTGTCCTCGACTGTCACAGAACCCTTGAGCTCTGATTTCGCTCCGTCCCGCGATCCGTTCGATGAAGTGCCGACAGCATTAAAATTAAATATTTTCCACGCCTTTGTTAAAGATTTTCCGCCTCTGAGTCCAATTTGGATGTGTTGTCCCAGCAACGAGCAATTTTCCCGTCTCCCTCACTCCCTTCCTCAGAGTCCCCTTCCGCCGAAGACTTTCCTGTTCAAGGGTGCGTAAAAATGCAATTTCAACAAGTTTCGCTTTGATGTGCACACTTTTTCCCTGCCACCCTGCCACCCGATCCCTCGGACTCCTTCCTTCCTTGCTCCCCCTATCCATCCCCAGGGCGGACCACAACCTTGGGCGGGTAGCTGAAATATTCCCCTGCAAATGAAAAGTTAATGCAAAAGAAAATTATTTTTAATGAATAGAAAACAGTCCCAAAATCCCCACATTAATATACTCCCCCTCCTCGTCCATTCGACTCTGGCATGAGCCTTCGCAGGGGTGGCTTGGCATCTGGCATCCATTTTTATTGCTAGGAAATCAGAAAGCAGAGGGAGGTGAGAAGCGGAAATCAGAAACTGTGCCAATCGAGCGAGAGTTTCCCATCTCCGATTCAAGGACAATTAGCAGGAACTGCCAGGGATCCCCCTTTAACAAGCCACGAGGTGAGACTGCCTCCCCTGAGATCGGTAATTGGGATGTGCAGAAGGGGGATGCACTCTCCCAACTAATGACACTAATTATCCTCTTAATCTTTTATGCAAATTGTGTCGCCTCGCGATAGCTGAGATTCGCCTCCGCCAGTCCTGCCATTGCTCCTCCACTTTCCCCTCCAACTCACTTCCTGCGATTATGAGTTGCGGTTGCAGCGTCACGTGTGCGGCGGAGTCATCGAGACAATCGCAATGGCAGCTACTATAATTACGACCAGGGAGGCAGTCAGGAGGGGCATTAGGGAGGCATTAAGCCTGCAGGAGAGGTGTACCAAGCACAGGAGGAGGACAAAACTTTCGCAGGCAAAGTTGCCGGCTCCGTGATATGAAAGACGAGCAAAGTTTGACACTGGCAGCGAGGAGAGCCGGCTTTGCGGGGATTTCAGGAGCTCTCTGGGAGCAGGAGCACCACGGAGTGGGGTGAGGAATGCCAATTGATGCTGTTTAAAGTGCAGTCGGGCTTGTGCTTCCCGAGAAGCCAATTGAGGTGGCAAAAGTCTCGCAGGGGTTAAGGGAATCGGGCGATGAACATTTGTGACATCCCTGAATAGAGGACTGAATTAATTGAGGCAGTCACTTATTCAAATGCCTCTCCTTCACCCACCTCGTCACGGTTGTCAGGTCAGAACGGAACCAAAGGATGTATGGGGAGCGGGGAACATTGTCCTTTTCCTGCGTTTGTGCATATTTGATGGCGGGCACTTTGGGGTTGTGTTTGTGTTTTCCCACTAGTTCAAAGCATCCTGGGACAGGAGCAGCAGCAGGTAGTTGGAGCAGGCGGAGAGCTGAGCTGCACTTGGAACCCAGGTTAAAAACGCGATGGGGGGCAAAGCAATTTGGGACTCGAAAACGAAGCCGAAATGGAAATAGTAAGCAGGAAAGCGGATGGAAAACGGAAAGAAAACCGAGTTCGGATACAGAACCAGTCTGAAGATGTAGACGAAGCTGAGACCTGGATGAAGGCTAACGAAAAATGCTTTTTCTTGTTCTGTAATTGGATTTAAAATTGTTTTAAGCAGCGAGCGCGGGCTTTGTTCTATCCTAAATGCAGCACTCTCCCCTCCTTCCTTTATTCCCCCTTACTCAGCCTGCCGGAAACGGAATTGCTACATTCAACATCCGGCGGAGTCAGAGGAAGAAGCGGCGTCAGACGCAGCTCAGCTAGAAGCGGGTAAACATCCAGGGTTCCACTGCGTTCCCACTCCAGTTTCCACTGGTGAATAGCTAGCTTTCCCTGATCCCGTGGAGTGAATAATACCTCCCACAGATGCGGGACCAGGAGTAAAAGGAAAAGCAGTAGAAGAGGAAAGGGCAACAATAAAAGCGGATGAAGAAATTTAATTTCACGTCGTTTTAACTCAAGCAGCTCGTCTTTCAATGCCAGCGGGTGGGGAACAAAGATCAAGCTCCACTCCGAGGCTTCTCCACTCGATAAGCCGTGGAAGCCGATTCCTCCGATGATGAAGCACTCGCAGTTGACACCTTCTAATGTCTCCTTCCTCGGTCCTTTTTTGGGACAACTCGAGAGACTCGAGACTCGACGCCCTGCTTCGTCGCCTGCTGGTGACGGATTCGATTTCGATTATTATTGTGTCTTGGGTTTTGTTTACTCCCCAGCATTGTCACCTCGGGTCGCCCCTTTTCCCCTTTCCCCGTTTTCCACCGAGAAAATCAATTTCCGCTTAATGGCAGTGAGAGAGACGCTCGAGGGGAGAGCAAACAGCAAATGCACGAAGTTTGCTCAGCGGGGGAGTCCTCCTCTAAAGCAAATTGCGGGGAAACTTTCGCTTTACGTCTGCAGTGCATCCGCATCCGCTCTCACACGCTCTCCTTTCGCTTGTTCCATCCCCACAGGACTCGAGGCGGACCTGTTCTATGTGCACGAGGGATCCATCAACACGTACGCGATGCACTTCACCGTCCCGGTGCCCGCGGACGTCCACGAGCTGGAGTTCTCCTGGCAGAGCCTCATCTCCTACCCAGTAAAACCCTCCACCCGTTCATCCACCTGAACATCCTGCGATGATTAACCACGCTTCTCCCGAACAGCTGCCCTACGCCATCAGCATCGAGTACAGCAACGACCAGGAGGCACTGGGCACGCCCACGCTGAGCATCCCGCACAAGGGCCTGGTGCCGCAGGAGATCGAGTCCTTCCTGGTCTACCTGCACGGGCAACGTCAGCCTGCAGCTGCCCGTCAACGTCAACATGGTGGTGCGTGCTGCTCCCCGGTACAACTGCACCCGGCTCCACTTCAAGCGCAACAAGATCTGTGCGAAAGGTGGGTTCCATCGCCGGAGACTCCGATTCAGACTCCACCTTCTCCATTAATCCATCACTCTTCCATTGGCATTGCACTTGCAGGCATCTCACCCGAGCCCAATCAGTCGCCAGCTCCTGCCCACGCCCCCTCCCAGGGACCCGCCCTCCTGAGCGCCGCCGCCTGTGCTCTGGGCCTGGTCTTGGCCGTGGCCAGTATGATGTATGTGTGGGCGCGCAAGCAGCTTCGCCAGGACTCGCTACAGTGGGTTATCCCTATCGCTCCTCTTTAGCTTCCGCCCATTAACACTCTGTTCCCCCTCCAGCACGAGCTTCACCACCGCAGCTTATGGCAGCCACCAGAACGTGTTCATCCGGCTGGATCCCCTCGGAAGGCCTCCGAGTGCGACGGGCTCCTACGCCACCATTGCCAGCCTCAACAAATACCCGGCGGAGAGAAAGAAGTCGTGCAGCATATTCGACCGTAAGTTCATTACCCCGCCTCCTGTCCAGGAGACCTCTAATCCTGGGAGTCGCTCATCCAATCCACAGGTTTCCGGAGCTCCCCCACTCCCACGCCCTACGCCACAGCCCTGCTGCCCATGAACCACGAGCAGGCCGCAGAGACGATTTACTCGAAGCCAGAGTCGATCTGTCCCTCGAGGATTTCCTACTACGCCTCCTCGCAGCTGACCCAGGTGAGTGCCCCACGATACAACTATCCCATCCACTATCAGCCGTCCCAGGGGTTTGATTGGATTTGAAACGGGAGCTCGGACTGGGGTCCAGCGTGAAATCAAAGCCTTTGATATATTGCGACACGTGGCAGGCGCAAATGGAAATGGAGATGGTAATGGGAATGGCAATGGGACTGGCAATCCCCTTGAAGCGGTCTCTGCTTTCCTTCCCCGTTGCCTGGGCTACCTCTAATTCGTCCCGAGCACCACTCGATTGCTCCCCAGGCAGGGACCCTCCTCCGGGCAAGAGAGCTACCTTTCCTCGACGATAAAAATTAAATTCTAATTTATATTTACGAGCTGATAAAGCTCCCGTAGTGCGTTAAACTCGAAACAAGAGCCATTCATAAATATGCGGCTTTCCCCGCTCACTCCTCACTCCTCCCAAGGATGTCTGGCTGTCTGGCTGCCTCGGATGGGGAAACTTTCGTGCGCTCACGTACTTCATGTGGCAGGTGTGTCGCTGGAGCTCGGAGGTGGAAGCTGGCGAAGGTGAAGGCGACACACAGACCCAGTGCCTCGAGACTGAAGCGATGTGAGTCTCTTGGGGGGAGTGGATATGGTGCAGAGGCAGGAGGTGGGATGTCCGCTTAGATAAGCAAAAGGTGCTCCACTGAGGCAGACGCAGACAGTCTGTCCC
Source organism: Drosophila punjabiensis (assembly GCA_008042585.1). NCBI lineage: Eukaryota > Metazoa > Arthropoda > Insecta > Diptera > Drosophilidae > Drosophila > Drosophila punjabiensis. The sequence continues at coordinate 19,223 of VNJR01004611.1, read as the reverse complement.
CGTGTGGTTATCTTGGCCTTTGTTTCCAAGCCAGCGAGTTCTGTCCCAGACCCCTCAGGTGAAAATTAGCAAACTTGATCCAAACTAACCGCAAAATTCACCCAAACCGATGAGGTTGCACGCGGAATGTACTGAAATATCTCCCATAAACATGGCAACTGATGTCTCCTTAAGGACGACTCCTCCCTCTCACCCTCTAGGGAGCACATTAGCATTTCTTTCGAGCCAAGTTAACTTCTTGGTGCTGTGGAAATCTCTGCCAAATTGGAATAAATTATTTAGCAGCCTCTTTCAATTGTTGTCCTTGTAAACATTCCGGGACGAAGCTCTGGGATTTTTCTAGAGTCTCTCTGCTCCCCTCCTAGACTCTCTGCGCGCTTCTCCATTATGACTCTGCCATTTTCGACACCAAGTTCTAACGCAATTTCCATCGACGCATAATTAAATATTCAATTTCCATGGAGACTCGAGGGGACTTTTATGTGCTTGGCTTAAAGCATCTCCTCTGGCCTGATCCCGCTCGTGCTCCTTGTTTGCCCAACGATTTCTGTTTGTTTAGACTTCAATTTCATCCTCATTAAGGGAACAGCCTCGAATTGGCGCTGGCACTGCTGCTCATCCACTCACTTACATGGTTATCGGACGCCACACAATGCCAAGAGTCATATCCATTTGAATTCGCCTCCGATTGCTCCCCTATCTCTATCTCTAGTGGAAGGACGCACGCATCCAAGCAGGGAGCAGGGAATTGAATAATTTCTCTGTCTCTGTTTCTCTACGTAGTATATCCTCTGGTATCCCCCCAAATTGGAGTTGAGTCTCTGGAAGGAGTTGGGAGATGGAGCTGCGGTTGAAGGAGGTTGAGGGTGCTTGCCATAATTATTGTTGTTCCGTTCTGTTCCCCCCACTCGAAGTACCAATCCCCTCCCCCTGCTGGCCATATGTGTGAGCGTTAAGCGAAGTGTAGCACAGTTTTGGGGCACAAACAAGGGGGGAGAGAGAGAGAGAGGGAAGGGAGAGCAGTCTGGGGCGAACGCACTCATTTAGTCAAACAATTATATCCAAGTGCACACAGATACACTCACCCAGCACACACACACATCCGCACTCTGGCCCTGCTCACTTGTGTGGAAATATCTCATTTGTGCAAGGAAGCAACCCCCGCTCACCCGCTCCCTCGTCCTTGTGATTCTATTAAATCAGTCTATAAACGTCGACAAAATGGCTTTAATGTGCAGCGAAAGTTTAGTAAACATAAGTACTCGCAAGATAATAGGAAATAAAGATGGGAAAAGGGTAAAAGGATTCAATTTAGAGACCGAAGAATTAGAAAAGGCAGTTGTCACAAAAAACAGTACCTTAATCAGGGATATAATACCTTTAGTATACGAAATGCCAAAGCAAACTCTGCCCAAATGAGCTGATCCTTCCGATTTCTCAGACAGAAAGTAGTGTAACATAACAATAAAAACGGCAGCGAATAGCAACCAGACTACAGCTGTTAGGACATGGCTTGGTGCTTGTTAAGAAGCACTTGCTAAATATTATTGCAGCCCCAGCAACAAAAGGCAGTCGCCCCAAGGGGAATGGTGGTGGCAACGGGGCGGATGCGCCATATGCAAACAGAGCAGAACAGAAAAGAACAAAACAGAACCTAAGCGGAGGCATTAGTATATTGGATCAGCTGGAACGACAAGAGAAAAGAGGAATCAGATGCCAGAAGAGCCAAGAAAACAAGAATCCAGCCAGCAATGGGTTAAGGAGAAGCCGGGAACATCGTGCAGCGCATTTGAATGGCATGATTAGGGGGGAAAGTTAGCCAAGTGCGTGGGCGTACTCCCAGAAAAGTGGAAAGTGCGCCGAAAAGGGCGAGAGAACTTGGGGAATTAATTTCCATGGAGCTGCGAGCATTTCCTCCTGTTTTATGGAGATTACTGGATCGACAAATGGGGGGCTAACCTGAGCTACGGCGCTGCAAACACGAACAGGTGCTAATTAAAAATGTTGTTGTCGCCCCATTAAGGAAATTTGTAAATCAACCTGCAGGCGACGAGCCCAGCATGGCAGCTCCACGGGGGGAAAGGAATCCTGCAAAGGGGGAACGAAGCTATCTAAGGGGAACGCCAAAGAACAACTCCCCAAAGAAAGTTGGCGGCACGTAGGCCGTTAATGGATTTACCACTGTTGTTCCTTTTGATTAAAACACATTATTTACATTTGTGACAAAACTGGCTGGAGCATGTACCCAGAATAGAGGTCCTTAAAGTGGGGTATCCAAGGACTTCAAACGCTGACAAATTACCCAAATGGTCAGCTGAATTTCGCTTTCGTCCAACCTTCTGCTATTGATGGCCTCATGTCAGTGGCAGGGATTGGATCTCCTGGTCCCAAACATAGTCGCTCATTATCCTCCACGGGACGCCGCGGTTTTCGCGCCCATCTGTAGTAGGCTGGACGTCATAGAAGTCCCCGCTGATTGCGGTCAAGTGGTTGTGGGGCCACACAACAGCTGGCCTTAATCGCTCCGCCCCCCGGCTGGATGACTCGATGAGTGGATGCACGGATGGGCTGGTGCCTGGGTAGACCTGCACGTAATGCCCCCACTGTCAACTGTAATGGCGCAATCGAGGGGCCATGATTAGCCAACAGTAATTGAAGACAAGGGTTTGCCATAAAAGCGGATGCCTCCTAACTGGGTCAGTGGTGGAGGATTTCCATTCCGGCAACGAGTGTTTGACAGGCTCTCCAAATGGATATTGAAACGGAAACGGAAACGCAATGTGCAATTAAAACCGTCCTGCGACTGCAAATGAATTGCTTTCATTCAAAAACTAATTGGCGGAGAATCGATATTCCCAATTCCCGCAAGTCGCTCGAAAATACTCACTCTCGAAAATTGAGGAAAATTTAATCGATTTATCTACGTTGGTCAATGCCATAAAATATAATTTGCTTTTCCCTGGACATTTGAAACTTTCGATAAAGTGTTTTGAATGGATTAAAATGAAATAATGGTATATCTGTATTTGAAAACGTGGAGAGGAGTTATAAAGAGTTATCTTTAAATAGTTTTTTACAAGAAGACAACAGAAGAGAGTCTGGAATTGGACAAACTAAAAATCTATCGATATCTATAATAAATCCATATAAGATAAAGCCCCTTTTCCTTATATTTTCTATACTAAAGACTACAGTTTATTTATTCGTATTCCTAATTCAATGAATTCTGTTCATCAGTTTCTTATCCTATTTTCTTCTCCCTTATTTCTATCTTATTTTCTTCTTCCATATTTCAAGCAGATGAATCTCAGTTTCAAAAAGATCCGTAAACCAGTGGCGGAGTCAAGCGGCGACCTTGATTAAAGACTCCCTGAGTTAGGAGTCCCGCGGGAAATCCCCGAATGCGGCGTAGTCCTGCCCCACGGTAACGGAAGTAACGGGCGACAAAATTGAAATATAAACGCATGCTGAGCAGCACAGATCCCTTTGGTCCTGCGGGCGGGCTGCCAGGGAAGGGGAAGGGACGCTGCGGAGCGACACCTGACTAATTTATGTTCATTAAGCAGGCGTTAAGTCGCCTTGAGAGCAGCAGCTGGCAACAACGTGGGCCTTCATTTGCATACGCTCGAGGGGATGGCACTGAAGGGGTGTAGGGTGCCGCCGCCTGAGCCGGCTGAGGGGATTCCCGAAAGCTTTGCACACACAAACAGACCGAGGCACACACACAGCTGATTACGTTTTACGTGCCTTAATGCCGAGGTGACAAACCAAAATGTGTAGTTCCGTGTAATTTCGGAAAGGTTGCTGCCATGGCGCCCGGGAAAAAGGGATGGAAAGCATAGGGGAAAGCCAGGGGGGAAAGTAACCCAAGATTAATATGCAAATTCATGTAAAGCATTAAACGTGAGCAGAGAAACATTTTGTGTGTGCATCCAAGTGAACATCGTCTCTGCACCGCAAATAAAAATGGGTTCTATGGGACCAAAAACTACAAAATATCTAAGCTTTTGCCTTCATTTTGTATCCTTAAGGTATGCTTAATCTTTAAAATAGTTGGGTTAACCCCAACCGCTCTCAGTTTCCTTCCTAAAATTAACAACAGGAATCCTTTAAGCAGTTGGAGCATCAAGGCGATCTCCCTTAATTTTCTTCCAGTGTATGTTTGTGTGAGTTCGAGCAAATTACCGTAAAGCTGGCAAAAGAAAAGACACGAAAAAATCAATTTCCCAGCACGGAGTTTTCTTGGTTCTTTCTCTAATTTGCGCTTAGTGCGTTTTCGTGTCCTGCAGCTGTCAGGGAGAATGGCAGGAATTAAAGCCGTAAGTCGTAAGAACACCAATCCAACTCCAACCCACACGCCATCCAAACCGAAACCGAGCAAACCAGTCATTGGGAAAGTTTAAGGGACTCGCAACCGAAACCAAAATCCCATCAAAATCTATCAAAATCGTTTACGCAAATCGCAGGAGTCGCAGCAGCCAGCTCTTAATGGGGGCAAGCCCAATCCCAGCGACTTGCCACTATCTCGTCCTCGCTCCGAAAGCTGAAAGCTGAAAATCCAATAAGGGATGAGCGGCTGCCAGCAGCTTGGCGAAAGTTTATTAAAAAACAAGAGCAAAAAATAAAAAGGAGGAAAGCGAAAACGAAAACGAAAACACTTCGCACCCGAAGTGGCGCCAACTGACAGCTTAGGTCGCCACCCCCAAACACCCAAAAGCAGCCGACAGGACGCCACCCGCATAACACTACAATGCCCCCAGGATGTCAGGCAGTCAGTCAATTGTAGTTTTCGTGGCTGTTACTCAAAGTTTTAATTACACAGTCGTTGCAAGGATGCCTCCCAGGGAAGTGGGTGGTGGGGCCTCCTCGCAACAAGCAGCTACAAGGCCACTGACATTCGGGGGCTGTCAATGAAGGCTGCTGCGATGCTGCCATGCTGCCATGCTGGATGTTGTGTCCTGGAGCAGGAGCCAAAACATCAGCCCGGTCTTGTCCGTGCCCCGCCAGATGCCGCCTAGTTGGGCCCTTGTTTTTTGGCCAGCATGTGCATCCTGCATATTCGGCGACAAGGATTTATCACCAGCATTAATAGAAGGAGAGGGAATTTTTGGAGGGAAAATTATCAAAGTTGTTGAAGGATTTTTATGTAGTTTTCTTAGATTTTTCCAATTTAAAATTATGATAAAATCATATATCTTACCCTCATTTCTATGACAATCAACTCATTTTTCTATAGCTGGGTAATTATCGATGTTTACCGATTAAACTATATTTTTATAAGTATGAAAATAGCGAAGATATCGTTCTTTTCTACGAGTATCAGCGCAAAGAAATACAACTTTTTTTAATATCAATGCTATTAAGGGATTTTTAATGTTTGTTTAATAAAATCAACTCTTCATGTTAGGACTGAAAAACATTTTTATCAATTAAAAGCTCGATTTTAACCTATTAGAACCACAAAGATATTAACTCTTTTCTTAAGTTATTCTAGCTACTGTTAGTTTTATATTAAATCTGTGTATATTTTTCCGTTTTAGAATATTTATTTAAATATATCATATATTATTATAAATATCAAAGAAAGACCACTTAAACAAGGTTATCTAAAAGTTTTCTAAGCAATCCAAAATCCTCAAAACAACTTTTTATTAAATGTATGTATGTTTTTGTATAATCAGATAGAAAACTAAAATTTTAATTATTACTTATTATAATTTAATTATTATTACTTAGCATTGCATTAAAAAGTTGACTTTGTTGAAGTAGTTTTCCAAAAGAACTTTCTTTAGATTTAATGTATTTTCACTAACTCATTATGGTAGTTACCCAAGCCCTCCCACCCCCGCTGGAAAACTTTAAGCAATGAAAACTCATTTGCCAGCCATTGGCGAGACGTGCGACATTGGTGGCTGCCGCTGCCAAAATTCTAGGGAACTCGGAGGAGTGCCAGACCGGCGGTACTAGGATCCGGAGCGGTAGCGCTAGCCAGGGGAATGTGTCGCGGTTTGTCAGCTTGGCACTGGATGATGGAGTGCGGCATTGTTGCATTTTAATTGAAATTTCTTTGTGGACTTGGCGCGACAAAGCAGCAACAGCAGCAGCAACAGCAACAGCAGCTGCAGCAGCAGCAACAAGCAAACCAACATGGCAACAACAATCGCTAACGAGCGCCGGAATGATGGCAAATAAAAGCGGAAAAACGGAGCACAACGGCACAGCGGAAAAGCGGGAAATCGCAGAAAAAAAACAACACAAAAACAGTGGAAAGAACAGTGTCGGGTGCAATCACAAAGCAAACAACGCGAATCAAGGCGGAACACTGTTCCCAATGCCAAAGTGGCAATACATAATAATGAATGAATAAAGCGAGGCGAAGCAATAAAGGCAGCGGGGAATCTCTGTGACATTTTCTGAACGATTCCGAAAGGGTATATTCACTGTCCTAATGAATTTGTAATTAATAATAATATAAATAAATATTTAAAATTAATAGTACATAATTTTTAAATGTATTATTTGTTAATGTGTTCTTTGGGGAAAGAAGGAAGTCAATGTTCTGATATCCTACATGATATTTTGTCTCTTAATATATTAATTTCAGTATTAGAAAATTCTTATGGGAATACACAGGCTTTAATACATAAACGTGATATTATAAAATAAACAATAAATATGAAAAAGTTGAAGAGAAAGAAAATGCAAATATTAATTATACGCAGTGTTGACAAGTAATATTTTTATAGTGCATCAGTCATAGCTCATTTTAAGAGTAGTTTTAGGCGTTACTTTCCTAATATAAATTTATTCAGTTTATGGTTAATCATATGTTTCTTTTCTAAATGAAAGCGCATACAAAAATCATTATTTCGCTTCAATTTTCACTCACTCTCATCACCGTTTTTGGGGTCGCGGCTCGAAATCCGTCGCATTTTTGCGGCTCAACGCAAATATAATAATAAATTTTGCATATTGCTGTTGCTATTATTTTTCATAAATGAAACTGTTGTCAATGGCTGGTCTGCAGTTGCCTCCTTCCTGTTATCCTCGTTTTTGTTGTTGCTTGTTGCCGCCGAATAGCCTTTTGTTGTTGGTGGTTTTTATGCGCATCCTGTTTGCCTTTTTGTCACCGTTTATTGTTTTCCCTGGCGAGCTACTGGGTGTGGGGGCTCGCATTGCGGTCACTTTATTGTTTGCCGGATACGTTCCGCCACATTTCGAAAAGTGCCCCCGAAAAGCGAAGGATGCCGCTCGAGGAGCAGGAGGAGCACGGCGCGATGGAAACCACGTAATTTGCCGTCTGATGAAGATTTACGACATGAAAGCCGCAAAAATAAACGCCGAACACACGAAGGCCACCACATAAAGCAATCCGCCCTGCTACGCCGACGCCGCCTCGGACGCCGCCGCCCACTGAGACCCATGATGGATGGCCAGCCGGATGAACCCTATCCGACTTCCTGGCCGCCTTCATTCTCCCCTCGGTCATTTATGTAAATTTGCTAAGAAAATTAAGCCCGAAATGAAGAGATTTGTCTCGGCTTTATTAGCCAAGATGAAGGAGTCTAGGCGCCGCCGCCAGTTCATCTAGGAGCCAGCAGCCAGGAGGCTAGCATTTTTGCCTTCTCATGCCAGAATGTCCCTCCAGGGGAATGAGACTAGAGCAGGATATATTTACACTGCACACTATGCTGGCGCTAAGTATTAGCGTTTAGGATAAAAGAATCCTACAAAGTTATACAAAATTCAAGTAAATTTAAAACAAATCATTTAAAAATCTAAATAAAATTATTATTTGGATTTTATTTATACATCTGAAATTATGTTTTGTAAGTCCTTTAATTTCGAAACCTTAGTCTTAGGTTTTCCTGTGTAATTGTAAAAGTGTCCTGTGCAATTCATGGGCGTTAACGAGCCTTTCGTGTGTGCCCCACACTTATATATGTGTGTGTCTATGTCCCAAATGAGGGGGCGTGCTGCATTCCAGACCCGAAAATAAGGACATAACTAGAGGCCCGGCAGCATGTCTCGTGTTAGTATCTGTTTTTAATGGCAACTCCATTAGACGAACAGGATCTGCCGGCCAGCAGCCAAGGCCGGATAAGAGCTGCCGCCCCCTCAGCTTATGAATACTCCTCTCGGATGCGGCGACTGCTTGTCCAATAAATAATTCATGTCTGCCCAGAAGAGCCGCCCCACAGCATCTGCTCCTCCCTCCAGCTGCTGCTGCTGCTGCTCCTCCTCATCCTCCTCCTGCACCAAATTCCAACCTAATGCGGATGCAGACAGAGGAAACCCTGTGGAAGCGGAAACGTAATGCAATTCGGAGGGCCAAATGAGAGGTTTAATGCATGTATTCATGGCGTCGATGTTTACCAGAATCAGCAATAACACACAGTGTCCAAAGATGGGCACTGGAGGAGCCCTCATGCCGAGCTTCAAATTATTCTATTAACAGTTTACATGGGGATAAGCCAATGCCAGTGGATGATGCTGCATTTGCTCGGCAATTAGGAAATTATAATTGCAATCGACTTAACAAATGGAATTATTTGCCAGACAAAGCGTATCATTTATTAAAACAAAATCATTAGATGAAGAGGAACAGGTATAAGCTCAGAACAGGCAAAAGTAAAAGCTATCTTATATCAACATATAGATATGTTGTTGGAAAATAATATTTTCTCTTTTTTTTTGTGGAAGGTATAGGTCTAAGGCAACTATAGATAGCCTTTGAATAAACAGAAGCATACATATTTATAGTTAACTGACAAACCTCTGATCTATAGGTTCATGCAAGAGTATAAAAACAGATTGCTTTTCTTTACTATTGCTTAATAGTAAGTAATTATTCTATATTTAAATTTCAACAGTAGGTAAAACTTGACTTAAAGGTATAGAAATACAGCAATGAAAATCCAATAGAAACTAAAATGAGAACAATGACCTCAAAACTTATATTAAATCCCTTCTACAATAATGTTGTTTTAATTCAACATGATTAGATTATTTTTTAATAGAGAAATGACAGAATGATTAAGCTTAGGCTTGGCTTTCGGGTGTGAGATCGCGCACTATGACTGGTCATCCTTTATTATCACACGGCAACATCATAGTCTATCTACATTACACACAGGACATAGATCTAAAATTAACTAGGATTTGGCATTGAGTGGATTTGAGCATCTTTGGGGGAGCCTGGAGACCCATCGTAAATTCAGTGAGGCGGCCGCAGGACTATTGCAGCTTGAGGAGAACGTGGCCGGCGTGGCGTTTGTACAGCACCAGCGACATGTTGACCAGGAAGGGAGCGGCCAGCCAGAATAGGCGTGTGCCAATGCCCGTGTCCTCGCGGTGGAAGATCCCCGATGCAGCGCCGCGACCCGTGTTGCAAAAGGACTCCTCGCAGCAGGAGGTGCAGGCATAGAGCTTGGTCCGCTCGCCGATTATGATGCAGCCGGGCTCACAGTTGGCAGCACAGCGGCGGTCCAGGGACCACATCTTCGGCGAACTGGTCGAGTTCTCCGTGCTGGTGGTGTACGAGAAACGCTTAACCTGGGGGCGAAGGATAATTACATACACTTCCAGTTGAATCTTGCTCCCTCGGTCTCACCATGCAGATGAACTCCTCGCCGTGGCACTTCTTCATCAGCGCGGTGTCATTCTTCACGGCTACGTCCACGCACGCCTCGCCATCGTCCATCGTGTGACAGGCGTAGCACCACAGCAGGTTCACCCGTTCGATGGCCGCCGCCGTTCGATGGATGTGCCCGCTGGTCAGGGATGTGCTCGGGCCGGGTCCTGGGGAACTGGTGCCTGTGACTGGACAACGGAACGGGCGTGTTATTGATTTTTCTGACGCCAAGGTCGACGCTTAGAGCTCCGCAGAGCAACCCTCAGGTAGCAGCACTCACCATTGTTGACGCAGGCCGTGAAGACAATGGACGAGCTGGTAAGCAGGAAGTACAGCAGCGTGACAAAGGGCCTGATCATGGCTATTCTACCGTGGAGACTCCTCTGCTCGGCCCGAGAACCTTGTTTACGTGCTCCGCATTCCGCTGGCCCCGCTGCTGCTCTCCATCTGTTCCCCCACGGGGACCGCGAATGTCAGGAACAGTGCAAGACAAGGAGGACATGCGCATAGGATTTCGATAGGCAGCCAGGACACGAACCAGACTTTTCGAATACATTTATCGATAACTTGCACAACAGATTAATTTTTACTCTGTTTTAATTTTATTAATTATTCAATTAAATTAAATAATGAGAATATTGACATCTTTTATTCCTAGTAGTATTAAGTGGATAATTTTTAAGAAGATACATTTCAGTACATTTTATAATAGAATGTTTAAAGTAAAGAATATGGCAAATCAACTAGTTTAAAATAAGAAATTCCGTTTTGTTTTTAATTTATTTAATTCACTTTATCAATATTTTTATCTTTAAAATTGTCTTGGAATTAGAACTGTTTTACCTTATTCCCAAACCATATTTTAAACACCATTTGAATAGAAGCCATAATTGGATTTGAACTAAACAACAATTTCCATATTAGTTTTATTTTATTATTTATTATTTTTTTTCAATGAATTTAAATATATTATGTTTAAAATAGGAAATATGCTACACCAAAAAACTTAAAATAAAAGAATTCTTTTTTGTTTTTAATTTATTCATATAACTTTATTTAATTTTTGTTTTAAAAAAAAGTCGCGCAACAGAATTTAAGCTCTGTATAGTATTTATATTAATTAACAAATCAAAACAAAGACAATAGAAAATAGAAAATTATTATTATTATTTAAATAAATGCACTCTATGACGTTAGAACTTATAAATCATTTAACATATTTTCTTCAGGAGGCTGCTCTTTACACATTTATTTTACGAACCAGCGGACGGTATAATTTTGAAAACGCAACTGTGTGGGTACAGTGATAAATGTGGTACAGTGAAAACTGGCAATTAGTAGAGGCGCAGATACTGAAGTGCCTGGCGGCTCTGCATCGGATACAGATCGCCAACGTTGTACATTAGGTCCACCACATGGGTGGGTCTCAGCATCCGCCAGGGCATGAACTTGAGCGTCTTTTTGTCGCAGTGGACATCCACCTCGGGCTCTAGGGGCAGGGGCACCTCGTTGTACAGCACTCGTCCGTCCACGCTGCGCTGCAGGGTGCAGGGCAGTCCGATCTGGTCGGCCAATCCCTTGAAGAGGATCGCCCGCTCGAACTGGCAGCCACTGCGCACCGCTCCGATCGGAATGAAGTTGGTGTGATACACGTACCGCAGTTCGGCCATGTGGCAGTTGACCGTGTGGCGGGAGCACTCCTCCGTCGAGTTTAGGTCCTGGATCTTGAGATTTTCACCCATTACGGCGGCTACCGCCTGGGCGATCAGCTTGCTGCGCTTGGCCACGTTCTCGAAGTCAATGGAGCGTCGGATGCGTTCGGGATTCTCCACCAAACCATGTTCCTAGAGAGGGATTTTAATTTTACAAATAGGTTCTACTCGGAGGCGACCAAGACTGACCTCCAGTGTCTGATTTAGTGCCTCCAGGCAGTCCGGCAGACCGGAGTCCCCGGGGCGCTTACAGTAGATCCAGCCCTCTTCGCCAGCCTGATCGGTAATCGTGTGCAAGCACTTTAGGGGCACATCCACCAGATCGCCCTTATCCGCCGTGGGACGATCGAAGTTAACCACGAGCACAGCGTCCAGCGGCGAGCAGTCGGTGCGCAGAATGTTTTGGAAGACGCGAAAATCGTCGTACATCTTGCGAGGCACATAAAAGTCCTTGCCGGCGGTGATATCCGTGAATGTGAGGCAGTTTCGGATGCAGAACTTCAGAGTCGGGCACTTGGACAGGATGCTCTCGATGGCCGGTCCCCAGGTGGAAACGCAGAAGGCGTGCTTCTGGAACTCCATCAAACTGGTTTTGGAAAAGGGTTAAGACTTACTCTAAGGAACAATGACAACTCTCTTACACGTCCAGGATCCCGCAATCAATGTAGACGTCGATGAACTCATTGAAACGTGTTGTCTGCAGGATGAAGTTGGTGACCGAGGTCTTGACCAGATTGGACAGCGATTTGAGAGCACGCTTGATCGAGGTCACTATGTAGTTCTCCAGCAGAGTGTGACGCACTTGCTCCTCATCTATCAGCGTGCACAGGCAGCGGAAGATGTTGTTTACCAAGATGGAGTGGGCAAAGGAGCGCTGTGATCCGCTGGGAATGAGTATCTCTAAAATAAATATGTGGACTTACCATCAAAAGCTGGGCAATCTGTTCGGTCAAGGATGAATTCTCTCCCAGAAGGGTTCGGTACTCCTCGTTCTGGGCCAGACTCTCGATCACTGTCAGCAGCGGGAGAATGAGATCGATGGAGAGAGCTGGCAGCCCCTGGGCGAAGACATTGGCGAGCACGGCGGCTATGTCCTGCTCCTGCAGCTCGACGGCCGTTTCTCGGAAGGAGGCTACCAGCAGGCGGGAAAGGAACTCGGCCGTCTGTTCTCGGGTCTTAATGGCCACTTCCGGTGACATCAGGATAGAAACTAGCTTACGAATAGCACCCTCCTTATACTCGGCGACAATGCGACGCAGCGCCTCCGGGTGCTGGGAGAGGCGGGACAGACCCTGGATCACAAAGGCGCCCGGTGCCGGCTTGTTCTCCATAAGGCAGTTGAGGAACATGTCCGTGATTTCCGCCTTGTGGATGCGCGACAAGAACTGCTCATACTGGGCCGTCTCCGCAAAGATGGAGATGATGGTGCAGCGCATCTGCAGCGGCAGCGTGTCCATATCCATCCGGAGCTGCTCCACGACCAGATCGAAGAGGTTTTGCTCGAAGAATATCTTGGTCATCTTCTCGGAACGCAAGGCCGTGGCCAGCACCTCGATTATATCAATCGCCTCGGGTGCCTGGGTATTGTCGCAGAAGGCCTTGACCAGCTGGTCCAGCACAAAGAAGCAGCGATGCAGAGGCTCGAAGACACTGTCCTCTCCCGTATCCGAGAGGAGGGTCTTCAGAGCCTTCAGTGCCGCCTTGCGGATCTCCTGGTACTCGTTGGTCACTTCGCAGATGATGCGATCCACCGGAAAGTCAGGCTGCGTGGTGAACTGCAGCATCTGGTCGGCGCTCTGAGCCTGCAGCATCTGATGCAGAGCCTCGATGGAGTGCAACACCGTGTCCGGGTTCTCGGAATTAATGAATACCAGCTTGAACTTCTCCAGGAATTCCGTCTCGTCCACAATACTGTGCGCCATCTGCGGATCCCTCAGGCAAACGTTCAGTATGTATGTCAGGTACTCGATGCAGAAGTCGTCCATCTCCCTTAGGTAGTACATGCGGGTCATTTCCAGGATCTGATTCGCCTGCTCCGGCTCGAAGGTGGCCATGTCTACGCTGTCCAACAGAGCCGTCAGCAGATACAAGGCAAATCGGCGGATCATCGTGTTCTCCCAGCTGATGAACAGCTCCTTCTCCAGGAGCAATTCCAGCAGGCGATGTTCCCTCAGTTCCAGGACATTCACATCCTGGCGGCGAGCAAAGTCTGTTATATGACTGAACACAGAGATTAGCACGCACTCCTCCATCGAGTTGAGCAGCAGCAGCGCCGTGTCCAGCTTCTTGATCGACACATTCAGCTCCGTGAAGGACTTCTCCTCGGATTTGGTGCGATCCGGATAAGCCACGCGGGGCTCATAGATACGCTTCGAAATTCGGGACATATTTTGTAGATGATCCGGACTTGACTACTTTTTTGGATCCGATTTGTATTAACATGACTTGTACTCTATCAAGTGACAAAAACGGCAAAAACATGAAAGTTTTTGAAATTTTCTTAATATTAAATGGTAAATTACACAACACAAAAATTCCAATGGCCGCACTAGACATTCGCGATCAAAGTAAAAATCGGTAAAAAGGAAACGCTTGTTTTTCTGATAAACACCTGTTTATTAGCTCTTTCATTGTCGCAAAGATTGATTTTGGAAAATATTTAAAAATATTTAAGATTATCACAAAATTCCGTGGATATTTTAATGCACCTTCTCTTTAACGTGGTTATGAATTTTTACAAAAATTACTTAAAATATATTATACCTTTCTGAAACGAAATAACGCAGCCTAGTGTACACAGGGCCTTAAAATAGCATATGGGAAATTCTCTGGTGTCGAATTCAAACTGAAAAACAAGAAAAGAAACTATCTTCGGCACGCCGAAGTTTGTATACCCTCGCAGAATGCAATTGGATCAATTATAATCCGTCTCTATCCAATAAAATATGAATTACTTTCATATTGATTTTATTTTACAGTTTTAAATTTTTTTACATTTTTTACATTGTTGATATATATTAAGTAAAATGTAATTTTCCTCCACATTTACCGATCGTTTGTATGGCAGCAATATGGTATAGTCGTCCGATTTTTATGAAATTTAAGACAAAATTCTAAAACAATTTAGAATACTCGTACCTTGAAGTAGAAGGAAATATTTTGAAAACTGACAAAGTTTTTCTAAAAATTTCCCGATTGTTCCTTAGGCAGCTATATGATTTAGTTGTCAGATTTGAATAAAATTCAATTCATACTTCTGGAACAATATATTAAGTTCATAACCGTGAGTTTATTAAGATATGTTAAAAAACAGTGAAGTTATAATTTTTATACCCTTGCAGGATATTATAATTTCAGTCAGAAGTTTGCAACGCAGTGAAGGAGTCATCTCCGACCCTATAAAGTATATATATTCTTGATCAGCATCAACAGCCGAGTCGATCTAGCCATGTCCGTCTGTCCGTCCGTTTCTACGCAAACTAGTCCCTCAGTTTTGAAGCTATCTGAATGAAACTTTGCAGATAGTCTTCTATATACTCTCACTTGTACATGAAACGGAACCAGCCGGATCGGTCAACTATATCATATAGCTGCCATACAACCGATCCGTAAATTAGCTTTAAAATTAGCTTTAAAACTGAGGGACTAGTTTGCGTAGAAACGGACAGACGGACAGACGGACATGGCTAGATCGACTTGGCTGTTAATGCTGATCAAGAATATATACATATATATTTGCGTAGAAACGAACAGACGGACAGACGGACATGGCTAGATCGACTTGGCTGTTAATGCTGATCATGAATATATATACTTTATAGGGTCGGAAATGCCTCATTCACTGCGTTGCAAACTTTTGACTGAAAATGTAAAATTTAGATAATGAATGGCATAATTGAAGAATTAGACTCCGAATTTACAAGCCCTGTTCTGCTTGGAAGAAAAATGACGGTTAGCAACGACTCATAAAAGATCATTTTCCACTACCGTTAATTGATGTAATTTAAAAAGCTGAAATAAGTTGTTTTTTTTTATTACGATATACCAATTTTGGGCTAAATTGGATAACGCTTTCCTTAGGAACTATCGAAATAAAGTACCGGATTTCAGTATTTTTTCATACAAATCGGCGTTAAAGAAAGTGAGTTTCAGTGCTCCTAACTTGATAAAAAAGCTAAAAATATTAAAAAAAAAAAAACAAAAAAGCGGAAATTTTTTGATTTGTTTTTAATCTTTTTAATTTTGTTATTTATAAGATATTTAGCAAGTCGTCTAATTCATCGCGACATTCATTAGTTTCGCTATGGTATCTCATGTTTGTTCCGATCTTGCGAAGATAATTTAATGTCTTTGTAAACCATATCTGTATATTGAAAAAAAAAAATATATATATAGAAATTTTTTTCATCTTTTTACTTATGGCGCTATGACATAGTAATGCAATTCTTATTAATTAGCTACTTCATTAGGACCTCGGAAGAGACAACTATACATATGTGTTATTTTGCTTGGAATATTTTGGTAATGCGACTATGGTCACACCGTTTTAAAAAGATAAACAAAAACAAGAGCCGGAAATCGCAATATATAAATATGCATTTCTTGAGTCCTCGTCGAAGTATTCGAAAATCAATGTATATGGAAGTCCTTAATTTTATATTTGTAACGTACACAAGTCCACAAGTTGCATAAACAACACCAAAATAATTCATGTAAATTAATTTTGCAGCGCAATAACCTTGGCACCGAAAACATATCAGTTTTGTTACATTGTTGCAGCCACTTTGCACTTCAGTTATAGCAAATAAATGCAATAAGCGAAAAAAAAACATATTTGTGAGACCATTTTGTCAATGAGCTGGCTAATATACTTTTAAATTACAATTTTAAGCTCCGTATGGAGTAGAGCTAAAATTTTAGTCAGCTAAATCTCCCTATATTTCGACAGCTGACCTGTGTGACCAGATGTAAGGATCTTCATCCAAAACCCCATAAAAAATTTTTTTTTGAAAACTTTCATATGACTGCTGCAAACTTCAACAGTCTATATGAACTAGTGGAGCCATATTTAGTTTCAAAGCGAAATACACGCCCTGATGCAATCCCGCCAAAAGCAAAACTATCTATAGTTTTGGAGTAATTAAATTAATTTTAGTTTAATACGTGTATAAAGTCCTTTGTTCTTAGATTTCTCGCTTTCGGAGACCTTTAACGCCATGTAGGTTCCACGTATCGAATTAGTAGGCAATACTTTGGAGAAATTATAGAAAAAGTCTGCAGTGCAATCTGCACGGTGCTTCAGGGCGAAATTTCTGAATGGACAGAGGAAAATATGCTGAATTGGGCCAAACAGTTTGAGCCAGAGTGGAACTTTCCGAACTGCGTTGGAGCAGTTGATGGTAAACATGTTGGTATTAGGGCTCCACCTAATTCTGGAAACTCCTTCTACAACTATAAGGTAATGCCAATATATGAGTAAAAACCTGTAAAGCCAAATAACACCATAATCATTTCATTAGTGCTTTCATTCAATTGTACTTATGGCTGTTTGCGACGCCTTGTTCCGATTTACGTACATTGATGTTGGTGCATATGGAAGTGAAGGCGATATGAATGCCTTCTCCCACAGCAAACCTGGAGAAGCTTTGCTGTTGGACAAATTACGGTTTCCTGATGACACCGTTATGGACAACGTACTCCATACTTTATTGTTGGGGATGACGCATTTCCATTGTATAAAAGGATAATGAAGCCTTACAGTGAAAAAAAATTGGATAGGAAGGAGCGTATTTTTAATTACAGACTAAGCCGACCTCGCCGGTGCATTGAAAATGCATTCGGAATATTGTTCGCTAGGTGGATGGTGGTTCGGCAAACAATGATGTGCCAACCAAAAAAAGCTCAAAATATTGTATCTGCTTGTTGCTTTCTCCACAACTTTCTTATGGGAGAGATCTTGGGGAGCCAAGATTATAACACTTTGCAAGACTCCAACTCAATACCCCAAGACGCAGTTTTGACAGACCTAAGAGCATGCCGCCGAGGTCGTCCTCAAGACTTTTGTAAAGAAATAAGAAACAATTTAAAAGAGTACCTTAATAATAATTGAATATTCACAAGTTAGTTGGCAAGCTAGGTCCGCAGGTGTTATCATTGATCCATAAGAAAAAAAAAGAAGTACAAATTAATTTTAAGTTAAACATTTTTATTTTTCTTTTTGTGTTGGTGTTGGTTTTGTTTAGTAGTAATTGTGTAATCTCGTGCTCCCCAGCAACAACTTCTCCAGGTGGCAGCAGACCTAGGAGATAATCCCAGTACACAAGTGCTGGTCTGGTCGGAGTAGGAGCAGAATTAGCCTGCAAAAAGTTGCCCATAATCTCAACCATTTTGTCAGCTGCCGATTCGGATGGCTTCTCAACCTTTTGCCTTTTCTCCTGTAAAATCACTCAGATATTTATACCATTATTTTTATAATAAACGTATATTTTATACTTACATAAGAGTATAAGCCCTCAAACCCAGCGTCTTTATTCTCTTTCTCCAAAAGAGACTCCGTCTGCAAAAATGAGCTGCATTCATCCTGTGAAAACTCGTCAGTATCTTCTTTGCGAAGTTGGAACTATATGTCCTATAATAAGATTTACACAATATTTCATTTAACTAAGAGTATATACTTTCTTTGTTTTGGTGGACAAGTCTGGAAGAATAGCCATATGCGAAGTGCGATATGCCAGTGCGAACTGCAACTCTACACCATCCAAAACCCGCGGCTTTTGCAATTGGGTCCCGCCAGAGCATCCACTCTTTCATTTCGCCGCCTTTGCGTGGTAACGGTAGCTGTCCCTGAGCGACTTCCATGCAGCTTTGCAGGAATTTACTATAATAAAACACATACATATGTAATTCAATATGCAAAAGCGCAAGAAAAGGATTCATCAAATATATTTTATCATACTATCCATCTTTCTCCATTTCACCAGCCACTCTTTCCCACGCACTTTTTGAAAAATTTGAGTCGAGGTGCTTCTTGTGTGTAAGATCCCTTAAAATTGGTTTTCCTTTAAGCTCCGTATGGAGTAGAGCTAAATTTTCGAAACCCTGTGAGTGCGAAAGGGATGCCTATACGATTTCGATTGCCCGTTTAGCAAGTTCGTATGGAGCACGGATAAGGTAAATACTGAAAAATACTAGAATGAACACAAGCGTTAGGTATTCATTTTCGGATGAATTTTCGACTAGGCATGTCGAAAGTTTAAAATATTTAATCTTTCGACTGCCCCCCCTTCGAAAATAGATACGAGTCCCACAAATAAGAGCCGTATAGCCGTTTTTCCAGCGAAGACAAAATTAATTTAATTAATCTAATTAAAGGAGTAGCACAAGTAGCACAAAGACTCAAAATTTTCAAAAAGTGCGTGGGAAAGAGTGGCTGGTGATTCAAATCAAGAAAAATAAAAAATATTTAACTTATAATTAATTTGTAATTTGTATTTATTTATTTTTTATCTTACGTATCAATGTTAACAACTGCGGACTCGGCTTGCCAACTAACTTGGGAATATCCAATTTGGCTATTAAGGTACTCTTTTTAATTGTTTCTTATTTCTTTGCAAAAGTCTTGAGGACGATCTCGGCGGCATGCTCTTAGGTCTGTCAAAACTGCGGCTTGGGGTATTGAGTTGGAGTCTTGCAAAAAGCAATAATCTTGGGCCCTTAGAGCCGCGTTCCTTTAAATATGGGTTTACCCAATATTTTGGAGACCTACGCTTCCTTTTAGTGGAGGCTCCCTCCTCCATCGCCACAGTAATTTCGCATAGCCCAAATGCTACTTTAATTGAACGGTTATAAGCTTCCATATCTGAATGTTGCACTTTTAA
>VNJR01004593.1:0-26156 GCA_008042585.1 Drosophila punjabiensis | reverse complement strand
TCTTAAGTTATTTGCAAAATTCAAGTGATTCGCACGGGACAAAAAACGGAAGTGACTTTTGAGGTCGACCTATTCAAATGACAATTTCTGCGAATCAAGAGGCAATATTTTAATCCAACTAATTTTAAACTGTTGTACACAGATGCCTCTTAAAAATTGTTATGAGTTTTTTCCGAAATGACTTGCACTTTTTTTTAAATTTAATTTGATGTAGATTCGCACGGGACATCGCGCACGGGACATTCGTACGCATTCAAAGTAAAAAAAACGTTTAGAAGAAAACGATTTTTTTTTTGGATGAAAGTCTTAACATATAGCATTTTATTAGTTCTTTTATTGGTGCAAAAATTGATTTTGGTTAATTTTTCATTCTTAAGTTATTTGCAAAATTCAAGTGATTCGCACGGGACAAAAAACGGAAGTGACTTTTGAGGTCGACCTATTCAAATGACAATTTCTGCGAATCAAGAGGCAATATTTTAATCCAACTAATTTTAAACTGTTGTACACAGATGCCTCTTAAAAATTGTTATGAGTTTTTTCCGAAATGACTTGCACTTTTTTTTAAATTTAATTTGATGTAGATTCGCACGGGACATCGCGCACGGGACATTTTTTATCAGCATACTTTGCACGTTGTTTTTTACTATTAAACTAAATTAGAAGAGCATCTATCCGTTTTATTTTGACTATTTGCATTCTTCTAGTGATATTAGAAAACAAAAGTCAAAGCATAAAGCATCGTTTTAGAAGATTTCTTAGAAAGAAAACAGATATATTTTTATGATGTTTTTCATTAAAATAATGAAAAATCGCGTTTTCGCGAATATGCTTTCGAATATTTCGAAATTTGTTTTATAATATGGTAAAGCCTTTTGAACTGAATCAATTGGACCATTTCCCAATGTTATAATATTAAAAAAAACACATTTTAGAGAAGTTTAAGTTTTTTGGCCGCGGTGGACCTTTCTGTGGAATTGCCCATATATATATTTATTTTGCACTTTTTGTTGAACTTTTTTTTTTTCGTTCACTTCAACAAACTCCTTGCCTTGTTTTAAAAAAAATTTTTTTTTTTAATTGTTTGTCCAGTCTGACTTTTTTCAGTTGAACTTTCCACTTTTTGGTTCGATTTATTTTACAGGCTCCTTGCCTTGTTCTTTTAACTTTTTTTTTTTAATTGGCACTTAATAACCGTCGCGTCATAATATATATATTATTATTTTTTTACGCACACTTTAATGCTGATATTTATGGCCTCAAGCACGCCTTACGAACTTTTCGTTTTTTTTTTTTCTAAGCTACCTTTAGTTTTTTCTTACTACAAGGTGCTTTTTTATTAAAACATAAAAGATTCTCGTGTATCTTTTTGTTTATATTTTTATTCTCTGTTCCTTACCACGGGTGGGGGGACACAAGAGATATTTATTTTTAGCAGCCTTAATATTTTTAAGGTGCTGTGTGTATTGTATTTTATTTCTTAAAATCCTAGCTTAGGTAGCTAACATGAGAATGGAAAGTCCTTATCTCTTGACCCACGGATCAGTATATCTTCGACCGCGGGAAACCTTTTATGGTCTTTATCTTTACCATGTGGTGACCACTCGCAGGAGGTCATATAACCCACCAAGCGTTCTAGGTACCTAGCTGAGTTAGGTATGCACACATTTACTAGAGTGCAGGACATCTGCATCCCAGACGCAACAATATGGTGTTGTTTTATTGCTTAAACATAGACAGGCTCTTATCTCTCATATATATATTTATATTTGTGTGTTCTTTCTGAACAATCTTATTGTGGAACAAAAAATAAATGAGGACTCGTAAACAAACTTGTTTTCGGGTTGACCATTTTTTAATTTTTTATTGTGATAGCCGTCTTCTCCACGACAGAACAACAACGGGTAATGAAGTGCATCATGTGATCGATGGGTCTGACAATTTGACTAATTCATTATGCTCATGTTGAAGATTTTGCAATTGCTCGATAATTTGTCGTCTATTTCAGTAAAAAGTGCTCATCGCTGATTTAGTTCATCTGCCGAATCAACAAAATACATCTGAAGGAACTTAAGATTTTTGTTAGTTGATGGTAACAAAGGGCAAAGACCTTAAAGGAAATAAGCTTAGCTTCTCATCCTTTTCATAGTCTGGCCCGATCTTTTTATTCATCTGGCACAAGTCAATCAGCTTGTCCTCCCCCTTGGCGGTATTTCCCGGATCGCTTTAAAGGACCATTTTTGAAGCCTTTATATTCCTGTTGCCAAATTAGTTCGAGGCCAAAAGGTTTGCAGAAGGAATAAAGAGGTATTGCCACAAGTGCCACCAAAGTTTTTTTTTTTTTTTTCTCTCTTTTCTTTATATTTTTATTTATTGTCGCCGGAATCGTTCAATGCCATTTGAACATAACCGGGCGTATAGTAGGTGGGGTGAGTATGGTACATATGGGGATGGGCCTATAGTATATACAAATATTTACAAGTATTTACATAAGTTTACAATATTACTGTACAAAACGGGAAGACAAATCGCTGGGGTGGAATCTCTTCAGCCTTCTAAGAAATTGCGGGTCGGCCAGCCTGCTAGCCAGTGGATTTGGGTGATTCGTTAGCCTATCCGAGTAGCGTCTGCTGATTTGGTTTAGAAGGTCGCCAATGGAAACAAGGCAAGGCGTAAGTCGTTCTGGATGGCCTGGTTTGTCACATACCAGGGAAGCCCGGATGCCCGTCGAGCAGCACGTGCCTGCACTACCCTCAGCCTGTTCAGTTGGTGCTTGGATGCGGTGCCCCATATCTCGATCGCATAGGTCCATGTAGGCGTAAGGATTGCTTTGAGGAGCAAAACCTTAGTTGAAAGCTGGAGGCTTTTGGAGCTCAGGAGCCAATCGAGCTTCTGCACTTTGCTTTGATTGCCGTGACGCAATCAATGCCAAAGTTTCTAAGATGCGGAACGACCATACGATTTAGTTGCTATTATCTTTTTGGGAACACTGGTTTAAACAGCTGACGTACGTTTCGGTTTGTTGTTTCACCATCAATTATATTCAGTTTGGTCTATAATTTAACCATGAATCGACTTACAAACGAACAACGCTTGCAAATCATGGGGTTTTATTATCAAAATGATTCCTCTGTTAAGAAAAGCACATCGCGCATTTCTACCATTTAAGGATCGGTTTTGTGACTAAATTTCGCAATTGAACTTTTGTTACTCTGAAGCCTTTCGCAATGCAGCGATTGCAGGGGATGTATTTGATTTTATTTTTATGTTTTTAGTATGAGATAAAAACAAAAAATTTACGCGTTCAAACTGAAAAAAACTTGTTCGAAGACAGTATTTTAAATGTGCAAAATTTGAAACGTATAGCTCTGGGTTGATTTCGGACAATTATTCGTTTTCGAGAAATTTTCAAATGCAAGGAATTCGCACGCGATAAAATCAGAAGTCACTTTTTTAAAAACCTGTTCAAGCACTGGTTTCAGCGAAACCTGATGAAAGATTTTAGTGCAATTAATTTTAATGTATTATGCATAATGTTGTCTTAATTTTATATTTAGTTTGGCCTAAAAATATTACGTTTTTTTTTTTTTTTTGTAATTGAATTTTTATCGATGTTCCCCGCGACATGTCGAACGCGACACTTTATCATCATACTTTTTTATTATTTAAGTACATTATATAAAATATATCCGCTATATTTTGACTTTTTGCAGTCTCCTAATGGTTTTAGCAAACCAAAATTAAAGCGTAATGCCTCTGATTTATGTTTATGATGTTTTTCATCAAAATGATGAAAAATCGCATTTACGCGAAAATGCATACGAATATTTCAAAATCTTTTTAAACTCTACTCAAATATAAATTCAATATTTGGTGAACAGAAGCAAACACATAATCACGCACAGATACGCATGCTTTCTCTTGTGTTTACACATACTAGAAAGCTCACTCTAATTTTTGATTTTTTCGCTCTCAACTTTGTAAAAGCGGGGAGAGCGCGATTGTCGTTGTCATCGGAAAAAAAAACCTCATAGCAATACGAATGTATGGTCGTTCCGCATATTGGAAACCATTTTGTCTTGGGTGCAACCTTGTTCTTTGCGTAACCGAGTTTATTATACAGAACGTTTAGATTGTTGTGTGGGAGCTGTTCAAGAAAGGCGCAGCACTTAGAGTGCCTGCCAAGCGCATAGGGACGAAACGTAGCAATATCGTCAACAAATGACCTCATTGTGGGATCTAAAAAGAAAAATTTGTTTGGTAAAAAAATTTTGACCTACCCACTTAAGGTAAGTCAAAAAACCTTGTAGACCCAAAAAATGTACTTTTTTTTACAACTTTTGAGAAAACGGTTGAAGATGCAAGGCTGTAAATTTTGTGCGAATATGGGCATATATTTATTTAAAGACAAACCATTTTTTAAATTGAATCAAAATGTATCCAAAAGGGGGAAGGGGCGCGCATCAGTGGCAGCATGTCGGTGGAAAAGTGTTCCGCTACCGTAAACCAGTAATTGGAAACTTAACAACCTAACATATTCTTAATTTAAATCGTCTATTAAATGCACTGCTATTATAAAAAAAATTAAACTAGAAAAGTTATGAGGTTTTGAAAATAAATTAGATGTTCGCATTTTTATTTTCTGTAATAATTAAACAAAAAACTTTTGTAATGTGTATGGCGGATTATAATTTTTTTTTTTTTTTTTTTGTAGAAAAAAAACTAAAGAAAGATAAAAAAAATTGTACATTCTAGCAATATAATCACTTCCGTAAAGTCCGAAAACGTTGCTCGGAGAAAAACCTGTTTAAAAGTTATGCGATACTATGGACGGTGAGCAACAGTGCTCTCGGTAGCCGGTTTTAAATGATGTAATTTTTCAGATTTATATATAATATTTATAAATAAAATTTCTGAAACATGTATCTAAACGATAGGGCAAAACAAAGATTTTTTTTCCCACAAGATGTGAACTTACCTTAATAAACCGAGTACATATACTGAATAGTATTTATTTTCTTTCGAAAATACTGTTTGAAATCCGGCAACGCGATTTGTCATCAGTCCACCTATCTCAAACCTTTTTCATTTCTACGTAAACAATTCCGTATGTAGTTCACTTGATGTATGTAATTATTTTTATAATTGTGTGCACATAAATCAGATAAATTTGGTGAAAAGTATAGCTCTAGATAATGGCTCATAGCACATTACCTTGAATTTTCTTAAGCTAAAACAATTTTTCCCTCAACACTATTGGCTTAATAGCATATATATGAATTATTTCATTAAATGCTATTTTTAAAGTTGCCGTCTTCAATGCTATTATTCCATACATTACTTTTATATTCTAAGGGTACATAGTGTGAACGTTACATTAGACTGCAAATGAGATTTAATTTGTCTGTATATAAACGGTATAATACCAAAATTGGCACTTGTATCGGCCTTGGGTGAGAACTGTTACAATAAGCACCCTGTTTTCCTACAACATCGATAACTCTTTTAGATTTTTAATCAGTCCATGTTTTTTGCTAATTAAATTCTGAATATAAATCTTTACAATTGTATCTTTCTCTTTAAAAATAAATATTTTGCTATGTGCATTATATTCATTTTACGCTTAAAACATGAACTATGTTAATTTAGCTGTATTTAATATAAGTTATTATATAGCCATTGCTGACGCCATTTTGTGCACACATTCAATTAATTGAATATTTTATAGATGGAATTCGGAAAAAAGAGGTAATTTATTATGAATTATTTAAATTTTCACGAAACATAACTTGCTTAGGAAAAACAATTTTTTTTATAGATAAACAGTTGTATGAATTACTTTAATTACAAATGCATGCATTTACAAAAAAAATATATATCTATAATAAAATATATGATGAGTACTCAGTTAAATCATAAATATATTATTTTAAATTTTTCATACCTTCGAACATATGATGTACTTATGTATCTGTATATTGTTTCACAACTAATATACATATAACGTATATACATATATATATATATATATATATGTACATAGGTATTTATGTATTTGTATGTGCATTTATAGAATAAATTTGTAATAAAATCACAAAATAAAAATTTACAATTTATAAAAAAAAATTTTTTTTTATAGGTATAAGGGTGGTCGGACACCTATTAGGTCCAGTGAAAGGCGACGTCCTCAAAGTGTTTCATCATTATCTGCGTTATCGCCAAGAGTTGTTTTATCCAGATTGGAATCCAGGGATTTTGAAAGTCTTCGATTATCTTACAAAGTTGCAATCGACCAAAGAAGATCTAGAAGCTGCCGTGGCATGAACATGGGTCAAAAAATTAGTGGTGGAGTCAAAACAGTTAGTCGTAATGATTCACAGTCTACCTTCAAACCAATAATTCCAAGAGAGCTACAAGCTGATTTTGTTAAACCGGCACGCATTGATATTTTGCTTGATATGCCGCCCGTTTCTAGAGAATTACAACTAA
Source organism: Drosophila punjabiensis (assembly GCA_008042585.1). Taxonomy (NCBI): domain Eukaryota; kingdom Metazoa; phylum Arthropoda; class Insecta; order Diptera; family Drosophilidae; genus Drosophila; species Drosophila punjabiensis. The sequence continues at coordinate 19,667 of VNJR01004593.1, read as the reverse complement.
AACATTCATGGAATTCTGAGGATAGGTCTTTAAACATTTTTGTTAAAGACGACGACAAATTAACGTTTCACAGACACCCAGTCGCGCAAAGTACAGATTGTATTCGCGGGAAAGTCGGCCTCACAAAGGGATTGCATATTTGGGAAATTTATTGGCCAACAAGACAGAGAGGAACACATGCTGTTGTTGGTGTCTCTACAGCAGACGCGCCTTTACATTCAGTCGGATATCAAAGTTTGGTGGGTTCGACTGAACAAAGTTGGGGGTGGGACCTAGGCAGAAATAAATTGTACCATGACTCCAAGAGCTGTGCAGGTGTCACATATCCAGCTATTTTAAAAAACGACGAAGCTTTTTTAGTTCCGGATAAGTTCTTAGTAGCTTTAGACATGGACGAAGGGACACTAAGCTTCATCGTTGACCAGCAGTATCTAGGCATTGCATTTAGGGGGCTCAGAGGAAAAAAACTATATCCAGTTGTGTCAGCTGTCTGGGGCCACTGTGAAATAACCATGCGCTACATCGGTGGATTAGATCGTAAGTATCATTAAATTTATTATTATATATAACAGAAATTCTAAAAAGCTGTCGTTGCCACCTAGTTGACTAGGGTCGGTGCAGTTGCATCGACAAAAAGAAAAGCCGCCGATTTTTTAGTTTAGTAATATTTTTAATACCTTCTAGAAATATCTTTCTTTAATAAATAAGATGTGGCCCGTCCCGGCTCCGCACGGAAAAAAATCCAACTAAAGCAGGCCATCCAAAGGCGAATTTTTTCGACGAGCATGTTCGGTTCGACAAAATGTTCGTCGTTGGTGGTAGGTAGTGTTCGCGCACAAATTTCGTGTTCGACGTTTTGTTCGACAAAGATAGAATCGATTTTATCTTCGCTGTGTTCGCACGAACAAGTTCGACAGTGGATGGCAAACTTTAAACGAACATTCAGTTGAGGAAAGTTTTCGGACAAAGAACACGTGCCTGCAATGTCGAAAGAGTTCTTGACAGAATTCATATATTGCCTGCAAACCGAGCCCGCACTGTGGCAGGCAAAAAGTGAGGCATATAAAAATAAAAATATGCGTAACAAAGGATGACAAATGTTATTACTTAAATTAAAAGAAATTGAGTCAGAAGCGACCATTGATCTTTTGTACTTTCTCATTTTTCTTCTTTTAGTTCTCATTATAAATATAAATTGCCATCAAGGCAATTACTGTTTTGTTTTCGTCCGCTGACATGCTTCCTTTGAACATTTATGGCGAATGAATGTTCGAAAAAATGTCGATCGATTCGTCGAAGAATTTTTTTTTGTCCGAAAACTTTTCTTAACTGAATGTTTGTTTGTTGTTTGCCATCCACTGTCGAACTTATTCGTGCGAACACAGCCAAGATAGAATCGTTTCTATCTTTGTCGAATAAAACGTGGAACACGAAATTTGGGCGCGAACACTACCACCAACGACGAATATTTTGTCGAACCGAACGTGTTCGTCGAAATAATTCGCCTGTGGATGGCCTGCTTTACACACAAAAATACAAATCTTTTCTCAGTAAAATTGATATGTTTAATTTTTGTTGTTTTTTTTTTTACGTTTCATGTTATTTTATTTATAATTGGTAGTAGATGTATGTATGGTCATATATATTTGGCCCAAAAAATTCCTAAGCTAAAAACTTATTTTTTTTATTAAATGAAAGGGAACAAATTAATATGACATTTTATAGCCAATTTAGTAAACTTATTAATACATAAAACAGATTTGGATGTGAAATCAAAATTTTGACGATATTTAAAAAATATAGAGAAATTTGCAAAATTGGGTGGTCACATAATTGGCACAAATTCATTTAAATGATTATTATAGACAAAGTTAACACATTTTTATGGAAAAACTTTACACTGGATTAGTATTTTGTATGTTAAACACTATTTTGAATAACTTTAAAACATTTGAGGCTCTTACTGTTTACCAATTTTGGACAACGTCCGTTTAGGAAGTGGTAAAAGGCTTGTTTAGCCTCAGCCTTAAATCATCAAAATTTTTAATTTTTTTCTGGCAAAGAGTCACTTGTATATCATTTAAAAGGTTCTTGATTAGGTTCAGGTCTGTTCTATGGCCTAGCTAATTCATAGTTTCAAGTTTTGTCGTCTTAAACCGCTTCCTAAATATCCTTGATGAATGATTCGAATCGTTATCCTTCATAAAGGTCCACATCACAGGGATGTTATCTACAGAACATGGGCCCATAATGTTCTAAAATATATTTGAATATTGAAATTGATCCATTACATCATTTACTCGATCGTTCCTAACCGTACAATGTCTAGTAAATGCACCACAATGCATTATTTTGCCTGCATCATGCTGTACAGATTTTGTAGTGTATCTCAAAATGAGAGCCTGGCCATTATTCCCAAAATAAAGCGTATTTGACCTTAAGGGCCTGTGCAAAAGCCCAAACGCTTTTTAATATTTGCCATTCACAGGAGTTGTTCCTTCAGCTTGTGTGTCTAATAGGTTCAAACTTTATTTAGTCTTCTTGTAACAAGTTTCCTGATTTATCAAAGATTTCAAATATAATTTCAAAAGCAGACCGAAATGGACCAGATTTGCTCTTTCGAACTATAGGCCTCTTCAAGCTCTAAGCCGTTTTTCGAGTCCTTTGGTTCGAATCTTCTGTTAAGTCAAATATAAAAGACATTTGTCTATCGCTATTGCATTGTAATAAATTTTTCAAAATCAGTCCACGAGTTTTGATATTTAAGCTGTTTTTTTGCCCGATTTCTTTAATTTGCAAATAATACTACTTTTTTCCACAGTACAAGTTTATTTGCAACCCATTCAAACTTAAATGAAGTAAAAATATCATAAATTAAATTACAAATTAAAAAAAATTAGCAAAGAGTGGGAAAAAATTAGTTTTTTTACTTAAAAAATTAAGATTTTACCAAAGTAACCAATTATGTGACCACCTAAAAACGTCGCACAGTAGCGCCTTTTCTCATTTTACGTTGCAAAAATCATAACTTTTGAACCAAATAAGATATTCAAATAATTTAAACGGCAACTGGCAGGTAATTGTTATAAAATTTACATATCTATTGGAAAATGTGCCACGCCCACTAATTCGCCCTTTTATAGGGTATCAAAGTGGAAAAATCAATTTTTTTCTATGAAGACAATTTTTTAAAAATATTTTTTATTTAATTTTTTATCTTTATATTTATTTATTTGCTTAAATAAAAATATTTCGAATGCAAAAAAAAATATTTTAATTTATCAAAAAAAAATTTTGGCTGACCATAATAAAAAAAATTCTTTGACTTTTTATACCCTTGCAGGGTATTATAATTTCAGTCAGAAGTTTGCAACGCAGTGAAGGAATCATCTCCGACCCTACAAAGTATATATATTTTTAATCAGCCTCAACAGCCGAGTCGATCTAGCCATGTCCGTCTGTCCGTTTCTACGCAAACTAGTCCCTCAGTTTTAAAGCTATCTGAATAAAACTTTGTATATAGTCTTATTTATACTCTCACTCGTATATATGTCGGAACGAGCCGGATCGGTTAACTATATCATATAGCTGCCATACAACCGATCCGTAAATTTGTTAAAAAAAAAATTATAACTTCCCTATTTTTCAATATATCTTGATCAACTCTCGAACATAAGCTATATATATTATTATGGATTTTTAGATTAAATTTTATAAAAATCGGACTACATTATCATATAGTTGCCATAGGAACGGTCGGCAAATTTTTAGAAAAAAAATGATTATTTTGTCAGTTTTCAACATAATTTCTTCTACTTTGAGATACTAGTATTTCATATTATTCCAGAATTGTGTTGTAAATTTCATAAGTATCGGACGACTATATCATATAGCTGCCATACAAACGATCGGTAAACGTGGAGAAAAATTAAATTCTACTTTACATGTAAAAATGTGAAAAAATGTAAAACTGTAAAAATTGTATGTATATGAAAGTAGTTCATATTATATTATATTGGGATAGATTATAATTTATACAATTGGAATCTGCAAGGGTATACCAACTTCGGCGTACCGAAGTTAGCTTTCTTTCTTGTTTGTATTAGTATTATTAAAAACCAATGTAAAGGAAAGATTTTGCATTCAATACAAAAAAAACATTAACAAATTTAAAATTTTAACCCTAATAAGCGTTTTCGCTCTTAAGTAAGACCAGATTTTTTGGTATTTTGGTATATTTTACCCCGTTGCCGTTGCCGTTGAATTTCCGCAGACGCAGCGTGACGCAGCCGATGAAAGTTGATTTTGGTCCAAAAAATATCCACAAAAGTCGTAATTATAGTGTACTCGGTGGCTTTCATCGGCTCCAGAAGATATAGACTACTTTAGCCAGAAAAAAGTGAAAAAAATGGACACCTGGCAGGTAGCGATTTACCTGTGCAAGCCCAAACCCAACTGCCGATTTTTCAGCATATTTTATAGATAATGAATGTATTTTAAAGAAAAAACATGACGATAGGTAATCTACATTTTAAGTAATGCTACCTGAAAGTGGACCAATATTCAAATTTTTTCTCCTATGATGCAAAAATGGAAATATTTTTCAACTTTGAATACTCATATCTTCTAAAAAAAAAAGTTCTTTATTTTAGATTCTTAATCCTTGGGAAATTCACTGTCGACTAAGTATAGTTAAAATCGTTTTTGCGACATCGACTTTTTTGATTTTTGCAACGGCTTTTGTTCTAGAGGCGCTACTGTGCGTCGGTTCTTGAACAAAATCGAAAATTTAAGGAAAACCAAAGAATATAATGAGACAATAAATAGTACATCCTATAGTTTATAAGTCCAGTATACAGTTAGAGTAAAAATTTTTCTTCTAACTGGTTAACACTTCGGAAAATAAATGAAGAACAAAATTTTTTTTTTTGTGCCAATTATATGAACATAGCTGTATACCAGAGAACGGCATTGAGTATGATCTGTCCGGTTTGATCAACAACGCTCAAAACTATAAAAATTCAACACAGCGCTTCGCTACAAGGGTTCGATCAAGCTATGCGCACAATACAAACGATCTCGTTCAGTTGGATTGATTGGTCTGCTTGCCGATTTAAACTGATTTTTTCGTACCGGTATGATGATCGGAACTGATTGTGTAGAAAAAGAACGATCAAGCCCAACGATCCACAAGCGATCAGGCATCGCTCATGTTGCGTTTGATTTGATTGTGAATGATGCAATCAGACCTGGAATATGTAGGTACATAAATATGTATGGGAGAAAATGAAGTTGCGAATCATAGAATTAACTTAAATATATTACTTCATATATCTTTATACCCTTGCAGGGTATTATAATTTCAGTCAGAAGTTTGCAACGCAGTGAAGGAGTCATCTCCAACCCTATAAAGTATATATATTCTTGATCAGCATCAACAGCCGAGTCGATTTAGCCATGTCTGTCTGTCCGTTTCTACGCAAACTAGTCTCTCAGTTTTGAAGGTATCTGAATGAAACTTTGTAGATAGTCTTCTATATATTCTCACTCGTATATATGTCGGAACGAGCCGGATCGGTCAACTATATCATATAGCTGCCATACAAACGATCCGTAAATTTGTAGAAAAAAAATTATAACTTTTTTAACATATCTTGATCAACTCTCTCTCGGTTATGAGCCTTATATATTGATTCAGATTTTGGGTTTTAATTTTATAAAAATCGGACAACTATATCATATAGCTGCCATAGGAACGGTCGGGATATTTTTAGAAAAAATTAAAGCTTTGTCAGTTTTTAACATAATTCCTCCTACTTTCAGATACTCTTATTTCATTTTTTTTTTTTAATTTTGTTGTAAATTTCATAAAAATCGGACGCCTATATCATATAGCTTCCATACAAACGATCGGTAAAAGTGGAGACAAATTACATATTACATGTAAAAAATTAAAAAAAAAAATGTAAAACTGTAAAAAGTGTATGAATATGAAAGTAGTCCAAATTATATTATATTGGGATAGATTATAATTTATCCAATTGGAATCTGCAAGGGTATACCAACTTCGGCATGCCGAATTTAGCTTCCTTTCTTGTTTTTAACATATCTTGACCAATTCTCGGTTAGAAGCTTATATATTATATATTGTTTAAGATTTTCAGATTCTTTCTTCGTCCACAGAAAAGATTGACCCTTAAGTTTTTATTATCACTTATAAACATATATTTCGACATTATGATATACATTTTGGTCAAAAAAATACGAAGTAAGAACTTGAGTTACAGCGTTCTGAACACCCCCGCCTTAAAAAAAGGTACTCGTAGTATTTCCACGGTTTCGGCCGAAAAAAAACTAAAATATAAAATAAATAAGTTTTTAATATTTTTTAACGATTGTAGTTCATTCCATGCATTTACGTGTACTTAACATTCCCTATAAATTGCAAGTCATTTGGTAGAGCCGTTTTTGAGTTAGGATGGAGATCAGTTTGAAAAACACAGTTTTGGGAAAAACAGAAAAGAAATAATCATTTCAGGAGTAAGCTGCACTGAAAGGCATCCCTTCACAGCCCTATAACTTTCTAATGGCATCGAAAATAAAAAAATCTTTTTAACCACATATTTTTCATAAGTTATAGATAATTTTAATTGGAAAACAAAAATTTACATTTTTTTATCATCACATTTTATAAAAATCGGACTATTATATCATATAGCTGCCATAGGCACTGTTGGGAAAATTTTAGAAAAAAATTATAACTTTGTCAGTTTTTAACATTACTTCTTCTACTTTGATATACAAGCAATATATATTATTTTAAAATTTTGTTTTTAGTTTCATAAAAATCGGACGACTATATCATAAAGCTGCCATAAAAACAATCGGTAAATGTGGAGAAAAGTTACATTTCACTTTACATGTAAAAAATGTAATAAAAAAAATATATATAAATATGTATAATTCATATAATATTAGATAGGGATATATTAGAATTGATTAAATTGTAATCTGCAAGGGTATAAAAACTTCGGCGTGCCGAAGTTAACTTCCTTTCTTGTTTCATTTACCTTTAAAATTAAAATTTAATGAAATAAGGAAACATAATATTAATGCTTAAAATTAACGGTAAAATTGATCACTTTAAAAAAAAAGATAAGGTATAGTTTCCATTGGTCAGCAACGCTCTTCGCCGATTCTGTATATTTATGCTTATTAGGCAACCGATCAAACTGAACTTCTTAGCACCCGGTATGACCTAACGGAATAATCGGATTGAATCAAACCCGGTATGACCAAACAGAATGAGTGTGGTCGGCCTGAATGTAAGCAGTGGAGGTGCAAAAACATCGATGTTTTTCAAAATACTTCGATGTTTTTTCGATGTATCTATGTATTTATTTTTAAGTATTATGGTTGGTACATATATGTGGTTGTTCTTCTGCGCCGATCGCATTACGGATATATTTTCTGACCATTCAAAAATAGCGAGTTATGATTCGGCCGCAAGGCAAATTATATTTTTTGTATGCATTATGCATTGGCAATATTTGATGCAGATCAGGTTAGAAAATTTATCAAATCTTCACTGAAGAATTTGAAAACAACTTTTAAGCCAGTTACGCCGTGGTATTAGAAAAATGTAATTATACATATTTTTTTGTTCAATTATAATACCTTAAGAAAATATAAAAAAAATGTGAGAGTCTCGGCTAAAGGTTGAAAACTTCGTAGTTACTGTTATAATATAACATCCAAGTTCCCAACGTATAGACGAGCCGTTACACTTTGAATTTTGAATTACCAGGGCTCCAACATAGCAGAATTTTGGGGCAAAAGTAAGTTCAGAAAAGGCATTATAGCTGGCGAACCTGAGGTGCCACGTTGGTGACCCTTTTTCCATATTGAAGAAAAAAGATAAGGGTTTCATTTAAGCCTAAAACCAGCTCTGGGGCACATAAGGTTGTGCCAAAAAGGGCACATTTTCATACTTTGACCGCAATTTTCTCAAAATTGGTACGTCATGGAAACTTTTGGTTTTCGGATCAGCAATGTACAGACCAAGATCTTTCAGAATCTGTCGCGTTTATTCTCCGGTTTTTTTTTGTCGACCTGTGTAATACATCAATTATTTCCTTTGGGTAACTTAAAAATTTTAGAAGATATAGCTAATATCAAATAAGAACGTATGAATTCTGCTGTTCATTAACAAGGTAGTCATAGTAAGTTAAAAAAAAAAAGTGTAGTAAACTTTCTTATCTTATAAAAAACTGAACCCCACCGAAATAAAATTCGGCTTGATCAAATATGTTGTTGAATAGCCCTTTTTAGCTATCACAGCCTCACACCTTCCATCGAGTCCACCAAATCCTTAAAACGCTTGAGGGGAATCTAACCCCATTCCTCCAACACAAAGTGCCAAAACTGAGGCTTAGAAGTCTGGAACTTCTTTGATACGTTTTTAATAGGATTTAAATCCGGTGAATGCGCATAGACATGGCAATTACATTAATTTTTTCTTAATAAACCACTCCTCATTGCCCCGCTGAAATGCGCAAATTATTGGCATATCTTCCTTATAATACGGCTGCATGACAGTTTTTAATATTTTTACAATATTTTTACATTATATCGTCTTTTCTCTTCAAATTGAACGGTCGTGTTTTTTTCTTGCGCTCTCGTTTTGTGATAAATTTGTGATAAAAACCATCGGGGTTTTATTTAAATTGTCTATTTTGTGACTAATAAAGTTCCCGTTCACTTCGCGTGTGCATGCAGCTTTTCTGTTTTGCGTATTAATCTATTTAAATTTCACAATCTGGTTTGTGCTGCTGGTGTTTGTTTTTGCATTTTTTCTGCATTTCCTTTTGTGCCTTCTTCGTTTAGCCTTTGTTTGCGCCGTCGCGGCAGCTAAACGATTTTAAGCTTGCTTACTCCTACGCTCTCTTGCTCTCCAGCTCTCCCGCTATCTCTGTGCAGTTGCACTTCTTATCTTATTTCTCGTTCTTACTCTCTTTACGTAAAAGGTACAGTGGTAATTCCCAATAATGTCTTCTGGAATTGTCTGCTTCGTTAAACCCTGCAATAAGGTAATTTCCCAAGATGATGGCTGCTGGTTGTGCGAAAACAGAGTGCACTCCAAGTGCATTGAGGCCAATGCTCGGACGCTAGACGACGTTAAAGCTGATAAAGGCTTCCGCTACTGCTGTGTGGCCTGCCGCGAAGTTGAGAAGGAAATTAAGTCCTTTATGCGGTAAACCAGGGGCAGTTTTAAGTGGCTATTATCGAGTTTTCGTAAAACTCATTCAATTCAATTTAATAAGTTTTGCTTTAATTTCCATAATATTTTCCAATTTACAATTAGACAGTTTTGATCTGCGATTTATAAAAGGGTACAATATTCTGATGGTTTTATTTATTTTGTCAATGGTATGACTTATGTGAATATTAAAAATAAGTTTTTTATCGATATTTATGCCAAGATACTTTATAGAGTTTTCCCATTTAATGTCAATGTTATTTAATTTAAGTTCACTATTTGGCAGAAAACACAGTTTCCGTTTTTTTAGTGAAGAAAATAGCTTTCGTTTTTGAGGCATTTACTTTAATTTTCCAATTATAAAAATAAGAACATATTGCGTCCAAGGACATTTGTAGCTCGTTTTCTATAGAGTTATAACTAGTGCCAGAGCTAAACAGGGCTGTATCGTCGGCGAAAATAAGTGTATGACATCTCTGAAACAGGGGAATATCATAGGTGTAAATGTTATAAAGAACAGGTCCGAGCACAGAGCCCTGTGGGACACCAGCTTTGATTAGTTTTTTATTCGAATTGGTACCATCAAGACTGACGTAAAAGTACCTATCTGAGAGAAAACTTTGAATAGTCTTTGTTAAATACGTTGGGCTGTTACAAGTGACAAGCTTATGGATTAGGCCATTGTGCCAGACAGTATCAAAAGCAGCATGTCAAGCGTTACCATGCCAACTACCCTTTTCGTTCAAAACTTTCTTTTACATAGTTAGTGATTCGATGAAGTGTGTGAAAACAGTTAAAAAAGGCACGAAAGCCATACTGAATTGAGGGTAAAATGTTATTATCTTCCACATGCAGATTGAGCCTAGCTTTAATTAGTCTTTAAAAAATTTTAGAGAAACCACATAGCAAACTTATCAGACGGTAATTATTTGGAAAATCTAGTGGCTTTCCTGGCTTTGGGATTGGAATAATTCTTGCAATTTTCCAATTTATGGGGAAATAACCAATTTGAAGTCATTTATTCATGATTACAGCAAGAAAGTCTATCGCATTTTTTGGTAAATTTTTTAGACAAATGTTTGGAATTTTATCAATGCTAGGTGATTTATTCTTTTTTAGTGACTTTATTATGGCGTCGCTGTCATTAGGAGTGATTTCAGGTGTAGAAGTGAAGTCAATTGAATTATTTAGTTCGCCTAAAGTATTATTTACTGCAGTTGAGATATTATAGTCTGAGAAGCTCTCAGTAATCTGATGTTTTAATTCAAAAACTTCTGCTAAGATCTCTGCTTTTTCTGCTCTTGTGGAAAACACATTATTATTGTGTATGAAACTTGGGATAAACTGTTTTTTGTTCTTAATAATTTTAGTAAGCTTCCAAAAAGGCCTGGAATTTTTGTCCAATTTAGACAGTTTAAGATTCCATTTTTCATTGTTATGCTCAAATAGTTTCTGACGAATCATGTGGTTCAAATAGTTTACCCTAGCTTTAAAGATGGGTTGTCTGGTTCTGATCCATTTTCTTTGATTTGTGTTTCTATCACTAATGATATTTTTAATGCTCCTTGGAATTTTCGAAATTATGGGCCTAGCAGGCACTTCGGGTACACACTGTTTTATTGCATTACAAATGTCTGATTGAAGACTATCGACCATTATATCCACTACTTCTTTCTCCGCTTCAAAAGTCGAAAAGAATTTGAGATTGACTAGGGATGCGACATTGAGGATATATTTAAATTTTTTCCAGTTAGCTTTGGAGTATTGCAAGTGTGAAACATTTTTGCAACGAGCTTCTTTAGTAAATTTACAAAGTACTGGTAAATGGTCCGATAAGAGATCAGTATGCACAATTGGCTCGGAGAAATTTGTCGGTGTATTGGTAAGGAAAATGTCAAGAGTTGAAGGCTTGCTACTAAAGTTTGCTGGTATATAGGTTGGATCTTTGGAATATAGAAGCGAAAATTTTGACAAAAATGTTGACAAAAGCTCATTAAGACAATTCCCAAACGAGTTTGCTCTGGCACAATTCCATAAACGATTTCTGCAGTTCAAGTCGCCTCCCAATATGTAATGGCCATCAATTTGTGAAAATTTAACTAGGTCGGCCCTGAACATTGTTTTTATGTGTTTATTTGTTAAATGAGAGTTGCATGGATAGTTTACGCATTTAGCTGATGCACCGGGAAAATAGGCTGAATATATTTTTAGAGATTGACTGGAGTCGATGTTTATCTTTATAGCAATGTTTTCTATTAGATGAGTGTTTATACTTTTCATTTGTTCATGCTGAATACTGTTTTCTACTATAATCGCAACACCTCCACCTTTTGTAGCACCACGATCATTCCGATATACTTTATAATTTGGTATGAACAGTTTAATTTTATCCGTTAACCCTGTTTCGCTAACAAGGCAGATATGAATTTGGTTTTTAACGAAGAAGTTAACTAACTTAGGGCGTTTACTACTGACGGCACGAGCGTTCCATGCCATGATATTAATATGAGTGAGTGATTTACTTATTGGAGTAGACATATTTGATAGCAAGTTGAGTTATTAGCAAAACTCATGATATGCTCTTAGCGCTGGAAAGTCAATTTAATAGCCCTAAGCTATTAAATGAATCTCCGAAGCGCAAAAAAACTGCAACTGGGGTGCCGCATGCGGGCGGTTCCAAGCAACTCGCCGCGGTGCCTTAAAAGCAGCCTCCCCTGGCACTGCCCTCGACCTCAGGATCATCTTCACGAACCCTGAGATCGAGTATAAAAAAAGATTCGGTATCCGAATGTGCCGCAGGAGTGACCATTCCGCCGTCTATATCCGTTTTGTCCTCTGGGAGTTATAAAATATCGACCCCTCAGAGCCCCGTTTATATATCCCCCCAGGGTATCAGGCCTGGACTACTGGCCGATGCCGGCAATGCAGCTGTTCAGTCTGCCTTGCCGAATGCCCTTATAGTATTTCCACCCACGAAACAGATATTCATTTCGCGGCTCTCCCCTGATCATGCATCTGATGATGTAATTGCCTTTATTCAAGGCAAAATCGGAGCCGAAAATATAAAGATTAAGGTGAAAAAATTTTAATTTTCTTATGCTAGGGACATTTCATCTTTTAAAATAAATGTCCATTTATCATTTTTTGGCCAGAGCATATTGTTGTCAAAGCTAAGAAAAAGAAACGTCGGCCCGTAGGAATAACTCTTCCCAGGTCCGATCAGACCACTGTGCCCTCTACCCACACTACCGTTCCAAAAAACTAAATCATTCCCTTATAATTTCCTATCAGAATGCAAGAGGCCTACGCAGTAAGCTTCCAAACTTGTATTCTGATAGTTTCTCGTTTGCGTCCCAGGTTATCGTGTTCACAGAAACCTGGTTAAAGCCGGAGATACTTGGTTTCGAAGTTTTTCCAGCTGTGTTCATGGTCTATCGACTAGATCGGCCTGTCAGACGTGGGGGTGGTGTCCTTATAGCGGTTGACTCCATTTTCACGTCAGAATTAATAACTTTTTAGGAATGCAACGAAGTTGAATTCCTTTGTATGAAGCTATCAATTAACGGTAGTTTTATTTATATTACATGTTCTTACAATCCTCCCTTGTCGGGACTTCCTATATATTGGAACCATCTTTCCGCTATCCAGTTGGTTTCAAATAAACTTTCGGATAGGGACCATTTAGTAGTGCTTGGTCCACAAATAATTCCACAAATACACTTTTAACATCAACGCAACATGACTTTATTGCTGGCCTGTTTGACATTTCGCTGTCCAAAGTCAACCATGTTCGAAATTTATTAAAGCGCTTGCTTGAGCTTTGTTTAGTCTCTGATCCGGCGAGAGTTAGTTTGGCTAGGGTGGTGCCCCTGACGCAACCCGAAGATCCTTATCATCCTACGTTCGATGTGAATCTCAATATTGGGACTGATGTACAGAATATTTCTGACCGACCAGTCACAAAAGTTCTCTCCTTTTGCAAGACGGACTTTCTTAGGCTGAATAATTTAATTTTTGAATTTAACTGGTCCGATCTATACACGTGCACTGACATGGCGGATGCCATGGAAATTTTTTACAATGCCATGAATTCATTTTTTACTACATGTGTTCCGTTACACTATCCATCAATCTCGAATAAGCCACCTTGGTTAACTAAAGAGTTGAGTCGCCTTAAGAATGTAAAATCTATGCTGTATGCCTAATTTAGACGCACCTGATCTCCTACTGCACTTTCTGCCTGTTTGACAGTTCGGACAGACTTCACCGTTCTGAACGCGCAGTGTTATAAAAACTATTTGACTCGCTGCAGGGCTCAGTTCTCACAGAACCCTAAGCGATTTTATAATTTTGTTAACACTAAACGTAAGCCACAGAATCATCCTTACTCTCCTTCATTTGAAAATACGACCGCAAATAATGATCAGGCAATAGCCGATCTATTTGCGCAGTTTTTTCAAACCACATATTCAAATTCCACGGATTCAAATCAGACCTATTCTTACAGCATGCCCAAGTCGAACCTTATTTTCAGTCCTAGTTTAAACGAAAGCTCTCTTCTTATTGATCTTCATCGCGTAAAGCCTGTTTATTTGCCAGTTCCCGACGGAATACCTGGCTGTGTGCTTAGGTATTGCCCCGAAGCCCTGTGCAAGCCCCTTCTTAAATTGTTTACCTTATCCTTAGAATCTTCCCACTTTCCCCTTATTTGGAAGGAATCATTTATAATTCCTCTCCACAAAAAAGGTAGCAAATCGGGAGCCAATAACTACAGAGGAATCTCTAATTTGTCGGCCATCCCAAAACTTTTCGAAAATGTCATTTCTCCACATTTGCAGCATCTTGTCGATCAGTATTTTTTCCATGTCAACATGGATTTATAAAGCGAAGATCAACTACAACAAACCTTTTGGAGCTCACTTCTTTTATTATAAAGGGTTTCCATAATAATCTTCAGACAGATGTCATTTATACTGATTTCAGTAAAGCATTTGACTCTGTTAGGAAACTCGACTTAATAGGGTTTCCGGATGATCTACTTAGATGGATCTCATGTTACCTGATTGGCAGGAGGCAAAAGGTCCTCTTTAAAAACAGCTTGTCTAATGTTCTCCGGGTTACATCTGGCGTCCCGCAAGGGAATCATTTGGGTCGCCTATTGTTTACATTATTTATTAACGACCTGCCTGATGTCCTGTGCAAATCTACATCAAATTAAATTAAAAAAAAAGTGCAAGTCATTTAAAAAAAATATTAATAGCCATTTTTAAGTGACATTTGTGCACAATAGTTTGAAATTAGTTCCATAAAAATTTGCCTCAGGATTCGTAGAAATTGGTGTTTGAATTAGTGGACCTCAAAAGTCACTTCCGCTTTTTGTTCCGTGCAAATCACTTGAATTTTGCAATTTTCTCAAAAATAAAAAATTACCCAAATCAATCTTTGCACCAATTGAAAAACTAATAAAGTGCTATAAGTTAAATCGTTCATTCGAATAAAAAATCGTTTCCGTCTTACCGTTTTTTTTACGTTGAATGCGTACGAATGTCCCGTACTCGATTTTGAGACTATGCTTGGTCCGTGAAAAAATGGGCGTGGTAACACTATTCTTAAAAGATTTACATTTGTTTTGTAAAAAAAAGTATTTTTTTTATATATAAAATTGGTGGTATTACAAAACTAGTTTAGCATGCCGCAGGCGATCAACCATATGCAGTATAAATGATTCTGCACCCCAAACTGGGAAGCCCAATTTTTTGTAATATGACTTTGAAGTATACAGATTTAGTATGGATCATTCTCTGTAAAGTACAATAGCGGTAAAATTACAAGTTCTCTAAAACGATTTTTTTAAACATACTAACATGCTAAACATCATAAGGGTATGTTTTGTTTATAAAAGATTCTAAAACAGGGGCATTTTATGCTTTGACAAAAAGTCTGGATACACAAGTTCTAATACCATGTAAGTATGTAGTATGCTGAAAATAAAATTCTTCTTCAAAGCCTAACCGTTGCTCACTTTGGTGTAAATTCTCGCGTAATATGGCCATAGAGTCCGTATGGTTCACGGTGGTTGACGTGCACGCCTATAAATTTGAGATTTCCCCCGCTGCCTGATGCCCCGCAGCACCAATGCGTTATAAGGCCGCCTCGGTGTTTAACAGTCGGGTACAAATCGTCTTTATCCAGCGCAGTACCTCGTTTTCTCCATATCAGTTTTTTACCTTTTATTCCAAAAATACAGAATTTTATATCATCGGAAATAGGACGCTGTTCCAAAACTCTGGTCATTAGCAAAACCCTTTCTTTTGTTTCGATTTACCAATATAAAGTGCTTATTACGGGCTACATGGCTACGGTACCCCTCTTTATCTTTACCAGTCTCAGTAGTCTATTTTTGGGTTTTGGAGAACAACCTCCAACCCAACCTCTAAAGGTACGATGTATACAAGGGAAATTCGATAAGTACTTAGCCTCACCGCCCGATGGTGTCACTTGTACATAAGTCGGAACAAACGATCGGTAAATGTGGAGGTAAATTACATTTTACTTTACATGTAAATATGTAAAAAAATGTAAAACTAAAAATGAAATTGAATTGAAAGTAATTCATTTCAAAATAGATATGGTTGGATTATAATTAATGCAATTTCGGCGTGTCGAAGTTAGCTTTCTTTCTTGTTTTAAATTAGATACGGTAAGAGAATAATTAATGCAATCGAAATCTGCAAGGGTATATGCCGAAGTTAGCTTCCTTTCTTGTTTTAAATAAGATAGGGTTAGAGAATAATTAATGCAATTGAAATCTGCAAGGGTATATGCCGAAGTTAGCTTTTTTTTTTTAAGTAGTTTACCTGGCGTCCTCTTGGGGACATCTTTTAGCGATGCCATATTGTTTTCTCGTTACCTTCGATGCCCTGGTGGCTAGGCTTAGTCAAGATATGAAATGCCTCCCTGCTTGCCAGAAAATTTTTATCACTGACGTTTTACGTTTGAAAGGCATGCACCGGCTTAGTGACGGCTCTACTGGCTTGCACCGGATGACTGGCGGCCATAATGGCCAGTGCGCAAAAAAAGACTATTTTTAATAAAATAAGGCCATTGCCTCAACCTATTCATAACACTATCCTTTCATGGGCAAATGCATTTCGCCAAAAAGGAAGAAGGTCGCCCGGTGTCATATCAGGTGAATGGTGAAAGATTAAAATGTGATTTTTGCGATATTCGTGCGAATAGGTCGTTTCGTTTTGGAGTCATATTGGAAACACCACGTTTCGTCACCAGGCACAATATTATAAACGAAGTTGTTGTCCTTTTGAACTCTTAATAAACCGTGCACACATATTTTGGGAGCCCAAATGTTTGGTCAAAATACGATAAACCGATTTGGCAGATTTTTGATATATTTACGCACAGTTTCAATAAAATGATCGGTGTTCACGAATTTTAATTAGCCCACATGTTGACCGTTACCTTTGTCTTCACGACCACTTTGATATCGTTCAAACCACTCCTGAACTTTTCTACGGCAAACATCGCTATTAATTTGTTCCATCAATTGAAGTTTTACCAGTTTTAAAACAAAATTTAATGTTGGCTCTTTGTTTGAAGCTCATTGTAGCACAGATAACGCAAACACTGAACAATCGGTAAAGATAGCAAATTCTAAAGCACCAGTCGAGATATAGATGGCGCCACCAGGGGGCTCTAGATTTTAAAAGTCCTGTTTACTTTGGAACGCGCTTTGTATGCCCACTCCTACTCCTCCTTCGTTATGCAAACAAGCGTTTTACTGCTTTTCTGCAATGAGTGCTTGTCCCTGTCGTTCCATAATCGAGATGAGGGTCGTTACACAAACTCCTGTGATAATAATGGTCGAATCTCTTAATTATGTCGTCGACCTTCAGATTCCATAGGAGGGGCGATAGGACCATACCTAGCGGCGTACCATGGAGGCGGTGCCCCAATAGGTCCGCCTACAACTTAGACGATTTCTTATTCACAAGTTGGTTACTTCTAGGCGTTCATTATTGAATGCCCCCGGATATGACTACAAAAACTCCGGGACCATCAGGCTGCTGATTTCCTCCGCCACCCTGTCGTGCGACGTGTGCACTCCTGCCCACAAAAATTTCAGTTTCGACCCTCCAAGGAAAATGCAGAAGCAAAATACCAAAAAATCAAGTATGCAGAATTGAAGCTTAATGAATTCTGCTTAAAATCAAATTTTTCTATCTTTGAATGGATATTGAATGGATATTTTAGTCGTGGTAAAAAGAGCTCAGAAGCCTGATTTTTTGCATGCCTACAACTGTATCAAAACTATACGACACATTGCAATTTTGTCTATTTAGTTAATGTTTTATTCTTCTAATATAAATAATATTTTTTTCGATTAATAAAGGCACTTTAAACCCTTCCTACCTCAAAAAGTCTTTAAGGCATTAAATTCACTTCTTCCGTCAGTCTCATTTCCGACCTAATCAGAATCGACATACCCCGCAAGAATATTATTTACTTTAAAACTTCTTTTAAATGATAACTTCAATTGGACGGTTCCTTTCAAGACATTCCCATAATTTTTTGTTATTATTATTACTATATTGGCTTAAGATACTTTTTGATGTATTTAAGTCCGGTCTTGTACATATCATTTAACAGTCAATTAAATTCATACATGGTGATTCATATGATTCTTCAGATTGCAAGTCTTCATAATTTAGTTTGCTTGAAAGAGGGGTTTTAGCTAAATTGCTCTCTTCCGCATTGATTTTTTTTTAAAACATTTTTAATGTATACAGATTGACTGAGACAAATTTGGTCATCTTTTCTATTAATTTTTATACCAATAAAATATTTTCTATAAATTTTTATACCAATAAAATATCGAGTCTCATTTAAGTCTGTCATTTGTAATTTATTTAGAAAATAACTTTTAAATTTAGACATTTTTTTGGTATCACTTGTGCCAATTACTACATTGTCAACATATAATAGTAAATATATATTTATATATATGTCGGATCTTAAATTTTGGTTGGTCAGTGTAAAGGAATTCAATCAAATGCGTCTACGAAGTGACAATTCATTTCTAGTATGCTTTGCTTCGTCTATTCGCCAGATGGTCAGGTTAGTTCGATGCGAACATGACAGAGTTGTTGCGTAAGGTTAGAGGTTAGAGGTTAGAGGTTAAAGGTTCGGGAAGAGGTGCACACTACGATTGTTGTGCGTGTATGCTTGACCCACTGCGAGAGACAGAGATAAAAGTATGTTCGTTGCAGCATTTTCTGAAAAGCATTTTCGGTATGCTAAGGTGCTGACAGTGAGTCTCAAATTGGCAGTGGCATAATCAAGTTTATTCGCCGCATACAATCTACGCAGAAATTATGGAAAATTCTAACATAAACCCGACATCAGAAGTGGGATCAGTTCCAACTCCTGCATTTTCTGAGGCTCAGTGGCGTACGATTATGGAACTGCAGAATCGCAATTTCGTCGAGATGTGTAAAGCTATGCAAGAGTCTGTGCGTCCCCAAAGTCAAGTGGTTTTGCGAAAATTTAACCCAGACGTAACTGGAGCTGATGCGACTCAATGGTGTGCAACGGCAAGCATTATTATGGACGAACAGCAGATTGATAGCAGCGCACTTATCATGATGTTGAGTAGTTGCATGCAGAGCAGTGCTTCAGCGTGGCTTGCACAGATCTGCTATACCGGCATTAATTGGGAGCAGTTTAGAGACCTATTTATACAGCGTTTCGAGATTAAGGAAACGCCGGCAGCTATGTTCCTGAATCTGCTGAACAGCCGTCCAGCCCACAACGAGTGTCCTGCAGTGTACGCAAGCCGTATGGTGACGTCATTGACCACAAAATGGCGCAATATGAACACCGGGGAAATAGCTGTATCCACGGTACTTACGCATATGGCCAATTTTGACAACCGTTTGCGGCGTATGGTGTTTTCGCCAAATGTTCAAAATAGAAGTCAACTTCAGATGGAACTAAAACCATTTACATTTGACAACAAGCGGAGTGCTGGAAGTACTGATGGTAATAGCGGCGACTACAAGCGAGCCAAAATCGTGTGCCACGTATGCAAGAAACCAGGACATAAAATGGCGGAGTGCAAGTTAAAGCGGTCTGGATCGGATAATAAACAGCAGCGTGACTTGCAGAATGTGACCTGTTACCGGTGTGGACAACTTGGACATCTTGCGAATCGGTGCACGAACAATGCGGCTAAATCAGGAGCAGTTACTGAGAAGAAATGTAACCAATGTTTTGTGGCTGAGCCAAAAGGAGTTTGACACACCAGGGTGAGATCTTTCCTATTTGTTTTGACTCTGGAGCAGAATGTTCGCTTATGCGAAGTAGTGTTGCCGATAAATTTGATGGAAAACTT